>JAQIVE010001646.1:0-23617 GCA_034698285.1 Sminthurinus bimaculatus | reverse complement strand
CTGGTCCAATATCCTTTGGTATGCCAAATATTTATGTCTAGGCCACTTCGTTCATGAATAGCTGACCTCGTGTCATATCGGCTTCTATAAGAATTCATCACGTGTCTCATTTTTCGGTGAAAGCTAATGATATTCCTCCTTCAAACTTCAACCCCCTTGGGGCACCCCTAAAAATTAAAATTTTGGGATGAAATTTTTTGAGGAGTTAGAATGATGCAAAAGGAACACTTTGATGGGGTGAGCGCTTGGAAAATCAACAAAAAGGTTATTCTGACGCAGTCTAATGTATATGTACATACATGGAATATAGATATGAAAAATTATAACACCACGAAAGAGCTTTTGGGCTGGAGAGTCGGAAGTGATAAGACTTTCTTATCGGATTTCCAGGAAATTTTTTCGTACGAATCTTTAAGCCAACAAATTGAAAAGGTATTAAAGGTTCATGTTCCCGTGTTTCCTGCTTGTCTTACATGATCGTACAATATATTCACTATTCACAATGAACTTGTCATGCCAGAGGACACCTCCTCGGCTTTTAAAGTATATAAATGGTGAATACACACACATGTGTACGTATGTATGTATGTAAAGGAGCATCAGTTAGTTAGTTTATAACATGTATAAAAATATGGTAATTATAATTACAGTCTCTTCCAGTTACATTCATCTGGCTCGTAATACAGATACATATATTGTGTGCATGCTTGTCATATTATTTAGATACGTGTTGGCAACGCCTTTAAACTAATGCACATATACGCATATTATCACCAAGTGTACTTGCATATCTGTGTATTATGTAGGTATACAGAATGTACAGACAAAGTAACACAGTAACACAGGACAATTTGCTTGCAAGATTTTTGATTTATTTGAGCTCCTCACGAAATATGCTCCACAGCTACATACATAACTATTGACTGTACAAATCTAAACTACGGCAAATGGTGGACTGCTAAATATGTAGATTTTTCTGCCATTATCTTACATTATAATTGTCCTACTGTATAGCGAGTTTATGACGTGAGCAGTGTAGGCAAGTATTAAGTACATGCATGCTTACATACATGGATGTACAGATTGTACAGGGCATAGAAAAAAAGTTGGGGTGTAATTTAATTTGCACAACTTAAACCGTGCAATACTTTTAAAACTTCCTAAAGGCTCTCACGGGCTCAAATGATGAAAATTCCCCCTTTTGATTTGTACTTTATAAGCATAGGATGATGTGTGTGCAGTGTGCATCTGTGAAAGGGAGAGAATTTTTGTACTGATATGTACTCGTATAAAATTACCTGCGGTCGATTCATTTCACCTTTTCATATTCTTCCCGAAATGTCAATGGCGTTGAACCATAAGTAGATAGATGCATGTATTCGGTCAGGTTCAAAAGCCTTGTCGAAAGTTGTCAAAATTCGACAAAAAAGTTTTAATTTCCCACCCTCACAAGTCAATTGTCACTTTCTTGGGACTGTGAAAATGAAAATACAGTAATATGACAATACGATTCAATCCTATGTAATTTTATGCTTATTTTTCATTGTTAGTGCTTTTCTAGACCTTGAAAAGGTTCACAACTCAACTCACGATCATCAGTGAGTTTTGCTGAATCTGATTTTTTGTAAACTATTTTCGTTTCAAAAGCTCCTGTTTGTGTCTGAATCTGAACATGCATAATGTATAATGCATTACACATACATATGAAAAACGTAATGATGCTGTTGCCTTATTTTTATTTAAGGAGTATTACAGATGTATTGTGTGTGCGAGTTACAAGTTACAATACAAGTAAATAGTAAATCATGAAATCATGATTATGAATTATGACACATAAGGAACTGGGAATCTCCAATCTCCACATCCTCACTTACAATTAGCGACCATGTCTAAATTCTCAATTAGAACTAATAAAATCGTGTTGAATAACTGGCTGGATGACGCCTCCTCTTCTCTCTCTGACAATTCATCCATGTGTATGTACATACGGATATTGTGTAAAAGCTTTTCTTGGATCTTGTCATTTATTCAATATAATTTCTGCTGGGCTTTTATTCTCCGGCAAATATGTCAATGTCTGTATGTAGTCAATAAAAGTCTAAAGTCCAGTTCTGGCACGAAGTTTTCACCAAAACTTTTTCGCCAAAGTTGTCCTTCGAACATGTCTTATACATAGATGCTTTTATATACAGTCATGTATTATCTATGTGTGTAGAATATTATGGAAATACTTTAATTAATCGTCAGGAATAATGGAATTTATGAGATCCTATTGTGTTTATATACACAAGTAACATGATGCAGTACATACCAAAGTCCGAGTTCATTTATTTTTTGCAATTCCACATTAAGCGTGTCTCATCATTCCAAATGACTATTATATATAAACTATTATATTACAAAATAAACAAACAAAATAAAGTTGTGCAGGGTAAATACGTTGGAAAAATAAATCACTGCAGGCTACAAATTACACATATACCTATATTTATGAAGTACTTACGGAACATATCAAAATTTAATGCAGTGACATTGAAATTAGCTTTTGCAAAAATTAAGCCTCTAAAATTATTTTAAAATTGACAATAACTCCAAGATAAGTATGAGTTAAATTATGAACGGTATTAATAAACGTTTTGTAAGAAGGTGGAATTGGCAAATGAAGAAAGGATTTAAGCGAGGAAGATTCCATTTATGGCTTCATTTTTTGTGCCTCTTGTGCAAATACGCTTTATGGTTAGTAGCAAAAAACCAGGTGCATTTTATATTGCCTGGTCGTTAGGAATAAATCGAAACAGGAAAATCAAAGCTACTTTTTTAAAACTTTACTGGAGAACTAAAATTTAAACATAATATTATTGTCTGTCTCAAGATTTCCCTAATAAACACCCACGACAGTCGACAGTCTGAAGCATTTTTTAGTGCTTACGTACTTTTTTAATGCAGAAAAATGTGACAGTGGAAAATTTAGGAATGTATACAGGCTTTATTTTGCTCGTTCATTTTTTCCAGTATGGAATTTACATGGCACTGTTATTAAATATTTATCGTAGAAATGGAAAACGTTTGGTGTTTTATTCAATAAAAATTATAGTGGAAGGCACACGTGAAAAATGTAAAGTTAAATTATTAACTATTTGCTGGAAAATCCAGAGATGAACGACTGCAGGTTGGAGAGTGAGAGGTCTTTTGTGACTTGGATGCGGATTGGTGAAAGTCCTTTCCAGTACACAAAGGAAATTGCGGCCACTCCGGCAGTTAGTAATAGAGATTTTTTCACTTTAGCCAAAATTTCATCTTGCCAGGCTCGATTCGAGACACACTTTGAGTAGGGAAGTCTGGAAAAGGTGACAGTATTGTACAATGGCATCCAGCCCTGACCAAACATTCGGTTGAGAATCAAGTCAATGTAGCGACGAAGGTAGAAATGGGGTTGATTCACCAAATGTCTCATCTCAAGGTAGTTGTACATGGCCAGATCGCAAATAGCCTCGGCATCTTTCTGTCTATGTTGGGTGAAGTTTTCGAGACACTTTTCAATCCCTTCAACGGCGTACGTTTTGAGTAGATCGTCCAGGATTAAAACGTCTTCGAATCCCTTTGGCAGAAAGAAAATACAATCCGTTAGATTTTTGCATGAGTTAGTAAAAGAGAGGTTCTGCAAGCACACAAATTGGACTTATATTCTTATATTCTTGGATAGTTTTCTCTCATCCCAAAAGGAAAAGTCAAACTTGCAGAACCTGTCTAATAATAATAATCAACGTCACATAATATATTTAATTTAATTTGTGTTAGGTCATGTTCATTACGGCGTTCATTCCTTGTCCATAAAATGGAACCATAGCATGAGCGGCATCCCCAATCAATATGGTTTTACCGGCATGAATTGGTGAACACTAAAAATGAAAAGGCGAGTGATATAGTTAGTCCATTGAAAAACAATGCTTGAAAAACAGTTTAAACATGTATGCACAAGAAATTAGACAGGACAGAAAATATAGCAAGCTAATAAATAGGTATTTAATGTAAATTTTGTACTTTAGACTCTACTAACTATGAAATGGAGTTCATTGTCCTTTTTGAGGACTAATCATATTTACAGGGTGGACAATACTTAGCATATACAGTTGTCTGGTAATTTACTCACCTTGATAGAGATGAGAGAGGAGGGTTTCGATGTCAAAAAGTCACTTATTAAAAGCTCCTCGCCAATCAGAGGCACGGCGTCTGGAAACTCTCTGTGAAAGAAGTCCCGAATTTTCACTGGCGTCATCAACTCGTCAAACATCTAAACAAATTTAAATGCAACAATTTTATGGTTGTCATTATAGCTTAACTATGATTCTTTTCAAATATTTCTTATTTCATTGCATTGTTTTTGTTACTTGAAATGGCATAAATAAGGTGACTGTGAAACTTCCGTCTTGATTCGGCAGGGCAATCAGCATGAACTCATTTCTCGGCTAAAAATTTTGACAGTATCAGTGTTCAGTGTACAGTGTACCGTATACGTTAATGCTCATTTTTCTATGTAATTGATGTGTATGGACGTTCTTTGTTAAATGGAGAATGCAGTTGTTCTTACCCAAATGTGCAAGTAGTTTTTTTCCATGGCATGCTGTAATTTTTTTAAAACAAAACAAAATAAACAAGTTAAATACTTTATTATTACATACATATAGTACAACAGATACTTTCCCGACAATATGTCATGCCATATTATGTTGTATGTTACACGTGTATCTACTTAAATGTTAAACGTTATCAAGACTACGTATATATATTATATACGAGCTATCGGCACACACCGGCAACGGTATTTTGCGTGCTAATATCGTACAAAAGCGTCATTCGGCTTTTATGACTGTTAACAGATCATAAATGACAAATTATGTGCGCTTTTCCCTTGTGGAAGAACAGCTCTTTTTCGGTCTTCTTGTTAGTCTATTCTTATCTATGTACACATACATACATGCATATTATATTATATATACTGGTTTTTATAAAGTTTAACTCACAAATTTGCAATATGCATGCATACTGTAAACTCTCAAGCTAAGCTTTTACTCTGTAGTTGTATGTACTTTTGGTAGCTATAAATAGCATCGATTTATGCAGATTAATTTGAAAACAAACAAATTTATCCATTGTCATTCGTTCCGTCAAATACATAAAGTGACGGAGATGATGCTGGCGATTCTCGCTAAATTATGCACGCATATCACGCCAATCGTGTTATTTATAAGTTAAGGAGAGGAGGAAGGTGCATTGCATCGGGTGTCATTCCAAATTTGCAATGCATCTCTCTCCTCGGAACTTTTTGCATCGTTATTACTATCTTTATTACAAATATATGTACAAGGTACTGCAAATTACATACGCTGTTATGAGGGAGGAAAGGTCAAAAGTTGAATTTTATATATTTTCTATTCATAAAAGCTAGTGTACAAAAAGGATAGAGATGAAACTTGCACTATGCAAGTTATGTAACTTGTGTCTTGTGTCCTAAATTTTATACATATACTTGAGGTACATACTGTTGAGTGTCGTAAAAAGATAAAATTGTCAAATTATTTTACCTCGTTTCCTTGTTTGGCAGGGATGCACAGTTCTATGTAGCCGTGTTCAATAAAAGTTTGACTAAAAAAATGAATATGCATACATAGTTTATATATATTCAAACTGACTTGAAATTTCAGGATTAAACAGCTCACAATTGTTTGAAAAAAGTTGCTAAATGTAAAAAGGCATCAGCATAAAAGTACGTATAGTATATGCATAAGTACCTGAAATTTGTTCTCCCCTGTTTCAACATTGATTGTCGCATTGCAGAATGTGCACCGTCCGCTACTACTAATAAATCCGCGGTGGCATTTACTTGGCTTTCATGAGCTCCGTCCTTTTTTCTATATGTAGAGAGCAATTTAATACAGAAAAAAAAATTAAACTTTAATTTGAGTATCCATGCAAATGTAAAAGAAGGGAACAACTTTAAGAGATGTTCTAACCGGAATTGCAATTCTCCTTTGGAAACATCCGCGGAAACAAGTTTATGGCCAAAATTTAACTTGACATTTGGATTTTTTTCAGCCTCTGTAACGAGTAACGAGTTTCATATTTAAATATAATAATATAGTGATGCTATTGAAGCACATTGTCATAATATGTTAACTTGAAATGAAATGATCAATGCAGAAAACGTTGTTCTAAAAATAATTATTGTATTTTGTTCCTTACCTGATAGAAGAACATTATTTAAGAATAGACGGCTTACGGAGTAAATACACTAAAATGTAAATCAAGAATACAATTAGACAAAGTCAATATCTTTACTTTTTATTGCATACATATAATGTTGCATAACTTTCGATTTTTGATGAAAATGAATATGCTGGCGAGCAAAGGTTTAACATGAGAGCTCAATGCGTTTCTGTAAATAAGTACATGTATCCATTGTATTATAATTCAATGTACAACTCAAAAGTACTAACAATAAGTGCATAGTCGCTATTAGGAAGTAACATAATATTTAGAAGACCACCAAAGTTTATTGTTATTCTAAAATCATTTAGCAAGTATTATTGCTACCACGAAACTATAAAAACGGAATAATTTTAAATACTAAAAAGGAAGAATTTGGCATGGCGTGTTACATAGTGCGATTGCCAGAGTTGCCCCCTTTAATTATTTCCATCTCGCAGACTATAAAAATCTTTCTGTACTTAATAAATAGGGTGTACTGCTGGCCGAATGAATGTCAAAGGATTTGAAATCTTTGTAAAATGGCTTGTATTTGAATTTGAAAAGTGAATTATGCATTAGTAGCTCATCATTTTTCATTGCCGTTTTAGAACGTAGATATCAATAGTTTCTCTCTTTGCATGTTCTAAATAGTATATTCAAAAGAATTTATAAGTATACATTGCGTTTCATGTTGTTTTATTCAATTTTTGCTATTTTTGAATAACTCTGCCCTGCCTGTATCATCTTAATAATGACTTAAAAATAAAGGACACTGGCGGAAAAGTGCACAATGCACAGTACACAGTATACCTAAATACACTATTTATATACAGTCGTTATGGAAATAATTTTATATGGCTGAATGCCAAAAGCAAAATTTTAGCAATGTTTCCCTTTCTCCATATCTTTCTAGAACAAAAACGTTTAAGGTCTCAAGACTCTGGCGAATTTTGTGAGAGTCTAACGAAATTATAAACGATGAATATGGATACTGTCAAGGTCGACTTTGAACACTATTCCAGAATTTTAGTGCTGGAAAATTATTATCATACCATCGTTAAAGTCTTACAAAAGTAGTCGTGAAATTTCCTTGAGTGTAGGCATATGAAGAGATATGTAAAAGATGCAGCGGTTAAGAACTGACCATCATAATACGTACGTAATACATACATGCATTATATAATATGCCTTGAAGATGTACATTCATCTGATACACTCGTGATACAACTTGTTTTTGTAGCTATGTAACAAGTAACAACTATAAAAATACGAAGATATAAGATGTTCATTTTCTCTCGGCTGTTAGTTGTAGTTTATTTAAGTGTAGGTAAAATAAGAAAACGAACCTCGTTTCCATTTGGATCGTAAAGGACTGGCTTTTTTCCTAAAAATAATCAAAAGCTTGATTTAATTTGATGTTGGTTTTCATACATTATAGCATTACATAACAAAAATCGTTATTGTAAAAATGGTAGTCATGGATATCTAATAGAAAACTTTGTAAAAAAACGGACAGAAATCTTACCTGCTTTTGTGTGAAGCATCCTTCCCTTCATTGGAATGGCATTTGCTAAAATTTTATCCTCAATGTTGGCTCGAGCTAAGGTTGCTCGCCCTCGAGTCGATAAGGCCAGATTGATGCTCTTTCCCCGACTTAATTTGGCATCCAACGTTCGGGGATCCGGGCGATATTCAAACAGTTCAACTTCATGACCATTTTGTCCCATTAAAATGGCACACACACCTCCGACCTACATTACAGTATATGTACATGTAAATACATATTTATTTACTTTCACTTACAAAGAGAAAGTCAAAAAGATACTTTTTTCTGCACAATCTACATAGAGTAAAAAATCTCACCAATCCACCTCCGGCAACAACTACTTTCATTTTTTCTGCGTGGACTTGAGACAGTTTACTTTGCACTGTATACTGCTGCTGTAAAGACACCAAACGTTATAATTCACGATTTTCAGGGGACATTTATTTATAAGTAGTCGGTATAGTCAATGTTTTAGTCTCACTGCAATTACAAAATGTTTTCATCAGTTTATGTCGTTATTTCAACACGTGCTAGTTCTAATGCTCTATATTATAATTCTAAAACAACAGCTAACCGGATTCATCTACTTTTTAACTGTTGAACTGTATTGTGAGCAATGTGTATGTGTACTGCCCTGCGACAGAAACTGTCATCCGACCGTTTTTCAAAACTTGCGTACGCTGTCATGTAGCACATATGTATAATGTATACCTAAAATATGTCTAAAGTCTAAACTGACACTTGTAAATTGTAAACGCACATGTACAGTATGTCAATTATTTCGTAAAGATAACTACATACATTATGATTGCAACATCAATTTGAACTTTGAGATAACACAGCTCAGCTAATAATACACAAAGATTGCAAATATTTATTGTAAAGAATGATGAATCCGATTGAACACTTTGAATTGCTATAATACCGTAAGTATTTACGCATATGTGTTCTGTCACTGCTGTGTTTTTGTTCCTCTGAAACTAATAATACATGTGACCTGTTTCAATACTTATAATACACTTACTTTGCTATTATATTACATGGACTGGACACAAGTATGAAAAGTACCTTATTACTTTGTATGATAATATAATATACACTTTGTAATTTTTATAGCTAATTGCACAATTTTTTTTGGTATTTAATTATGTGGCATAAATATTAATAGCCGATTAATAAGCAATTGGTTTGATATAGGTTTATATGGAACTATGTATATTGTATACATATGTATGCGTCTCGGGTCTCCGTGTAATGTCACACGTATGTTGATAATATTGTAATAATTTTTACAATCAGCAATGTGCGGACTGCTGACTACCTTTCAAGTGATACTAAACACATTAATTGTATTAACTAGAGGAATGATGTATTTACTGGAGTTGCGTGTGGACAGTTCACCCTTCATAACTTCATATAGGCCTGGCTGATTACATAATAAAGTGCAAGTTTATAATATAAACATTATGTGTCTAATCATTATACAATATTATTATGCACACACTGTATAGGAAATCAAATGAAGAAAGAAGAAACATGCTCGTTCATTTTCCCCTCCTGTACATATAAGTACTGTAAAATGTGATTATGTAATAGCTATAAGATGTTGATTATTATTATGTGTATCTACATTCATACATATACTGGTCGTCATTGAAATTGTTTTTTCATTTTTTCTCTCCATTTGGGACTTTTCATAGGCTATGGATGCATTCAAGCGTGTATCCAAAGAGGAAATTAGGGATCAACTTTCCGCTGATGCATGGGTCAGGTAATTTAATACGTCTCAAAATCTTTCATAAAACTCGTATAAAATGCATAAAAAAGACAAGAACTTGTCTTGATTCTCTCAAAAAAGGAGAATCATACATATACCGACATCGTCAGGTAATTTGAGTGGCAGGTGGTAAGTATTTTATATGTGCTTCGCCTCCCTTTCATATATTGTAGAGATACTGACATAATGAAAGGGGAGACAAAAACATGCTTTATGCTAATGCATACACATACGTATATTATGCATATGATTAGGAATTATTACTTAATAATTTTGAAAAGTATTGACTACTTATTATATAAGTACCTGAGTCTTGCTTGCGTAACAGGAGTATTGAATGCAGTATAGATGCTTCTAAATTATTAATGCTTAATTGATACATCAATAGTTGTTTTTATTTCGATGTTATTTTGTTAATCCTTTACTTTTATTTAGTAATCGCACCTCGAATCGTGTGAATTCTTAACAGACAAAATTAATCAGCTATCTAAACACAATTAAAATTCTAGCATACATAATAGATATAATACATTATTTTATTTAGTCACGATTTACTTACTTTCTAATAGATAAGAATATCGGGTTAAAATTTTCACAATTTAAATAATAACATAGCATAACAATACATACATATTTATATTCCCTACATAATAAACTACAGGTGATTCAAAATATAATATTATTATCCAATAAATTTTATAACTATACGACTATATCAGGAATGCAGTACATTTTTTACTTACATCCGTCCGTAATTATTTATTACAATAATATATTATTCAGATTCAAAATAAATACAAACAACAATAATAATATTTATATTTAATACACAGGTGCGAATCACGACTTCATTCGTTGTCGTTCAATAACACATAAAAACATTTTCATTTGTCTCTCCTTTTTGAACAATATCACAACGGCGGAAAAAACTACAGAAGTTATGTTAAGTTAATACGTCTTAACATATAATATTGCTTCGCAAATAGAAATACAATTTAATTTTTTGTCACAAAAGTCACAATTGTTAAAGGCATATGAAATCATTTCATTGACTTTGTAGAATCTGTGTATTTATGTTCTTCTAATTGAAAATTTTAGAGTAATTATAATATACTTATGTAGATTACATTACATCTGAAAACATTCTGAAAGCGAATTTCTACAAAGCCAACAATACTTACAGGGAATGAATCTACCTTCTCCATGTGGTCATCATGTAAACATGTAAACTGAATTCACATGACCGCATTTTAAAGTTCTTTTTTAATTTCCACGCACGATCAGGAAAAAAGCTTTCGATATTTAAATATAGATTTTTCAAATATACAAATATAACATATAACCAATATTAGTTACAAAAAAGTATTCGATCATAATTTTTACACCGAATTCAACAAGGTTTAAAGTGTAATACGGCAGGTTTAAAGTGCAATTTTCAACTTACTACATATAATAAATGATCTACACATATTAAAATTATTTGGAATGAAGCGAATCATATTTTCATTCAAAGTGTACACAGTGACGCTTTGCATTAAAATACATGATTAAATAACAATATTACATAAAATATAAAAAATAACAATGAGATTTACTTGCAGAAATTACTAATATGTGGTGCCATTAGTAGTAACTATATGAATAAATTGACGACTACGGTAACCCAATGGCAAGGTTCTCCAGTTATAATTTCAAACATGGAAAAGTAGTAGTACTGCACGCTCATAAAAAATAATTACACCTATTCTCACTCTTGTACTTTCTCCAAGGTAATAAATGGCGAAAGCAGAGAGAACAGCGCAGTTTACTAATAGACGGACAGTATACAGAAAACAGTCAGAAGGGAAAACTAAGTAAATATATCAGCTTTCACTTTCACAGGCAATAGCAGGCTATAAAAAACGTACATTACATTTTTACTGGGCTCGAAATCAAAAGCTACTACTACTCTTCATCATTCATCCGTGGACAAAAAAATAATAGCAATGCTTATTGCTATATAACTATTAATTAGTGTGATTAAAATTTTAACAGCAATAAAGTAATCTATTAACAATCAGCACAAGATGTATAAAAACAGAGGAACCATTCAACACTCCTTAACATAAACTAGACATACTTTCTTTTTTGTTAATAACAGCATTATGCTCTGCGTAAGTTATGTAAATGCTAGCACGATATAAATATTAAAAGACTTATATAAAAACCTTACAACTTTCTCTTTAAAATTTAAAAATTGATGACACGGTTTCGCGGTACTTATGTACCGGATGTCGTAATAATAATACATTTTATATCAATTCAATGAATTGAATTCATAAACCGTATTACAATTTTTAGAATACTTTAGACCGAAACAGATAATCGAAACATTTACATGTTCTCATAGTCGTGATTCATTGTTATCAAAACCAACGTTTAAAAATTCCTCTATTAATTTAAATTTATAAATCAGTTTAATTAATGATGTGTTTTTAAAACATATAATGTTGTTTTTTTTAAAACGATTAAACGATTAATGCCAGCAAAATTGGCCTTTCTTTCCGGGCGGACGGCTTCGAAAAAACTGTGTAAATTACGAAATAAATTATTAGATCTTTCGGTACTTGTTTACAGACATAAAAAATTAAAAAAATCTTACAACTCGGACTCTTATGAATCGGTCAACATGCATTTAAAATTTCTATTTAAAAGGCATGTGGTCTTAACCAGTTATTTCTTAAAATTGCTCAAAATAACAACTATATAATATGTAGTCAATATTTGAACAGGCGTAGTTTTACTCGAGTTTAGATTGATAAGGCTGAAGAAAGGCATACTGTTTTTGCCTGCTACTTATAACTTATCTAATTTATATGTAATAGCTGTAAACATTGTTTAAATTACGAATTCTATCGCTTTTCGTTAAATTATTTATCTATTGAATTTTTTGTATATACGTATATTTTTACTGTTAAATATTAAATATTATAAAGTGTATCGAGATTTCATTCTTTTAAAATACTATCATTTAAAAAAAATGGACGAATCTTGGAAATACTCGCTTTTTTGGGAATGTATTGTGGACGGATACATTATCACGAAGTAGTTTCGTTTGTTTTTCTAAATACATTCTTTTTTTTCAATCTATAAAAACAATACTTTACTCATATCTAAATCATCTTGATTTGGAAGTTGATGTGTATTATTATTTGCCGAAACACCGGTCGGATTTGAAGAAATTGAAGTCATAGGGACTGGAGATGAACCTGCCCGTCTGTGAATAATGGGGCCAGGGTTACTATTGTTACTGTTCATTCCATATGGAAATTCCATATAACCGTTTATCGCCCCTTTCCGTGGATCACTTGTCGTATTTTTATAGTAACTACTCATTCTATCATTTGCTGGGAGACCCCCATAAGCATACGACGAGGAAGATGGATTTGCTGATTCACCAGCATACATCCCACCTGTACTGTGACTATGATGTAGAACATGGCTAGCATTGGAACTATTTCGAAGTCTACTATTTGTAGAAGACGGAATTAATGGTTGCTGGTCAACACTATGGCTATGATTCATACTCGACGAAGAACGCGAACCTACACCACGAGGCAAGCTGGACGTTTTCAAACCTTCACTCAGCCTCATTGGCAACATTTGTTGAACAGGTTGTTGGGCTCCACGGGGCATATTTCGAGACCCACTACTACTACCGCTACCACCTTTTCCTTGACTTGACATAACATAGTCACTGGGGGAATGTTGTTGTTGATTTATTGAGTACTGTTGATTTGATGACGTAGGAGGAGGTTGTGGTGGTTTTGTAGCCACTAGGAGACTACTTGAAATTCCTCTGGATAATGGTTTAGGTGGTAAGGGCTGGTGTTGTTGTTCCATTCCACTATTACTACTACTACTAAACCCAGTACCAGTCGGCGATAATGCAGAAGATTTGACTGAAGTACTATTTGCCAAAAAGTGTGGTATTTGCTGCTTGGGTGGCTTCCCGTTGGTATTAGGTGCTTGAGGACTAACTGTGACAGGGAGTTGAGTTTGAGAAACGGTTCGACGAGGTGGTACTCCTACACTAGAAGAACTTTTCTCGACACTAGTATTTGAAGATACAGAACCAGGAGACACAGAATCCAAGTTAGGACGAATGCCTTGCCTTTGTAGTGCCTCCAATTTGCGGTATAATTGTTCTCTTTGCTGTATAATGTCTTTCTCTTCTTCTTGAAGCGTATTTGCTTTATTTTTCAATGCAGTTTGTTGTCTTTCAATCTCATCCTTTTGCATGGTCAACTCTCTTTGCCATTCCGCCTTCTCCGTCTCCAAACGTTGTTGAGCTTCTCTTAAATCCTCCATTCGTCGTTGTAATTGGTGTTGGCTTTGATTTGTTGGAGGAGTTAAATGAGGTAGCATTTGTTGAAACATTTCACCACATAAATCAGCCAGCTGGATAACCATCTAAATGAATTTGCGTTTAAATAATAAAATATAGTAAACCGCAGGCTTAATCAGGCAAGTATAGCAGGCAGGCAAATATACTAAATTTTGAAAAATAAATAAATATGTATTTATTTATAATCTTGTAAATTCAAAAAACGTACCTGGAAAAGAACTTTATTATTTACACTCTGTGAATTCAGCTCGATTCGCTGTTGACTATCAAAACCTCCAAATGTATCCGCTCGTCGAGGTAATCCGGCATTACTCGAAATCACATGCTCACTAGCACAGCTAGCAGATCTTAACACGTTGACTCCGTTCACATTGTTAATATCTAGCTGACCCAACATTTTCTGTACTTCACTGGATGCATTTGAGACGGCATTTAAAACTTCATCTTTGCCCTCAAAACTATTTGCTGTCCAAAGACGCGGTTTATCGGCTCTTAGAGTATCCACTAACTTTGTACGACTACGCAGTAGTGTCAAAATCTGTCGGTCTTGATCTTGAAGTTCTTCTACACATCATAAATTACAAAAAAAATACCACTTGTGAATAACAATGCAAAAATCGCATGGGTACTTCAAGTTAAATTTTACATAATAATATGTATGTTATAGATATGTATACAATATGGTTCACTTTAAATGCTATTAATGTTTACCCAAAGCTCTTGCTGTTTTAAAGTCTTGATAATCAACAGTGTCACTAAGGAATTCTTCATCACCATCAGAAATGTTCTCACCCCCTTCTTGCCATTTCGTGATTGCATCTCGAATTGTTTCGCCCCATTTATCTCGATTTGGAGGATTTACGACTTGGAGTTCAATCATTTCAGGTCTGACGGATCCAGTTCCCAAAACGAGAAAAAGTGATGAATTTTGACCAGCATTTTCACGAACTAACAATTGACTCAACATTACGATTCCAGGCTGGAAAAAGAATATAATTAAAGTGAATGAACTTTTGAAATAACTATTTCACGAAACAACAAATGTTTACTTTAGAAAAATAATAGTAAAATAATAGTAGAATGACTTTAATTAAAGGGAATATTTACCAAAACTGGCGGAGAAACGAAATGATGACGTCCACCCAACTCTTGAGTAAAAACAAGTGAATCTGTGAGTAAGAGGATATTACACTTGAGGTTTTTAGCGGATCCTGGCCCGTTCCCTCCGCTAGAGCTGTTTGCATCTAAACTTCTGCTGGTGACATATGCTTGTCCTGTAAATAATAGCCGACGACTTGGAACTAGCGTAAGATCTTCTTTCCTAATACGACGTTTTCCCATAGAAACTGCAGACTTTGGTTCCATTTTTTGACAAAATTCTATTAGATGTTCACGCTCACGGACTCTTTGGTTTACTTTTGCATTCAAATCTTTTGCAAAGTTGAATCCTTTGCTCATTTTATCTTCCTCCTCTTTGTTTGGAGCTGTTTTTACTAAAGCATCAAATAATAGATGATACTTTGTAATACGCTGTGCTACAAGGAGTAAACACTCTGGAACGTTCTTTCGAGCCAACAAAGGCTATACAAACGGCAGCAAAGCAGATAGAAAGATAAAACAAAAAACATGGTCAGTGGTTGAACAATTATTAGGAACAAAAAAAAATAATGTCGAGGATCTAATTTATAATCTCTACACAGCCTGGATATGTTTTACATATACATAGGTTGTGCCCATATATATATTGTGCATTTAATCTTCAATCTGTGATTTCGGTATTAGCCATTTCCAATTAATAGTCATAAGTCATAAGATATTAACGTTTTCATGTATTTATAAATTTTATGCTTACTTCTTTACTCCAGTATGAAACCAATGATGCAAATTTCGAGTCTTTTTGCATAGCCTTAAACAATTCCAGTGAAGTTGTTAACGATGAACATAAGAGTCCATATAGTTTCACCATCAACTGCCAATTTTCCCCAGTAAACTGTTCGATAATAAGATCAGCAAGTG
Source organism: Sminthurinus bimaculatus (assembly GCA_034698285.1). NCBI lineage: Eukaryota > Metazoa > Arthropoda > Collembola > Symphypleona > Katiannidae > Sminthurinus > Sminthurinus bimaculatus. Next base: position 7,645 of record JAQIVE010001646.1, on the reverse strand, counting down.
TATCTAAAGGTTGCCCTAAATCTCTAAAATGAAGCTGTCTTTCCCTCATTTTCTTGAGAAACGCAAAATGAACCTAAAGGAAATAAAATGATCATGATGCGTTACGACTTTTATTCATACAACCAATTTTTGCTAATTATTTAGCTGACGATGAATCTACTTATAAGTAATCAATATAGATAAAATGCATTATTTTTTAAAATCTTACCTGCAATAACTCAACCAATCCAGGAAACAAAATTCGAGCGGGTCTTGAATAACCAGCTTTTTTCATTCCACCAACGAACAAATGGTGCATTAAAGCTAAGTTTAAACAATGATGCTTTTCGGTTACAATTAACTCATTCCTGTAAAACGAGATTTGACATAAACAAAAAAATAATATTATTGTCATACTTATTCATTATTTATTCCTGTTTCAAAATAACTTAAACCTAGTTTAAATTATTATTATCTATTGTAAACATAATATTACAAAATATATTTATTCGTGTTTGCAACTATAGTTCTTACATGTGCTCCTGTCTCTTTACTTCTTTGCGATCCAATTGAGCAGCAAAATCTTTTCCCATGAAAGTTTGCCAACTCTCTATGTCGGGATCTTGAAGGCCAAGGGCAGGATTTGAAAGGGCAATATAACCAATACTTTCTTCATTTTCTTCATCTGGAACGGCTTCATAGTTGTATGAAGAAGGACTTTCCATTTTAATATTACGATAGTGTTGCACTACAACAGGCGGGTGCGTGTTGATTGAGCTACTTTTTGATTTTTGTTTTCTGCGAAAGAAACTTCTACTTTTGCTGCTTTGAGAAATTGATGACTGAATAGAAGGAGCTCCACGTTGGCTCAAATGGGCAATATTCTTTGCTCGTAGATGATCTGTCGAATTTACATTTCCCGACGCACCAAATCTAGTTTATAAAATCAATCAGTCGGTAATTAATTGCAATGGATTAAAGGACGTTTAAAGTAATATTATTATTGTTTATGTACTTTATGTACATTTTCCTTATTTTGTATTTTACAATTTTTACGTTTTAAAATTTAAAATTGTTACTTTCAAAACTAGAAAAATGAAAAGGGGATGAAAGGGTTAAAAATTGAAATCTAAATGGCCAAATAGCATATTGTACTGTTAACTTTGGTTTTTCAAACACAAAAAATATACATATTAAACGTTTTACATTGTGTCAGCGCACTTAAATTATCCATATCTTGTTTTGATATCATAAAAACATGAACGACCTCAACTTTTATCGGCATATTTTGTGTGTATGTGAATACTACTTATTGTCAGCTATCAATCTATACATTCTTTAGAGCCTGTCTGTATAAAAGTCAACTAAACTAAATATTAAATATGCACGATGATCTATTCGTACCGTTCGCGAAACTTTCCCTGCATACTATTTGCATATACATAGGTCCCGTACACAACATTGCACCATTATCACTAACAATAAAGTAGCTCATTACACTATAATCCAAGAGCAAAATATACTCTGAAATACCTACACGATGACACTATTAAATAATAATAATAGTAACATCAAAAATACTAATCTAAAGAGATAGTGAAATTAAAAAAAAACATATATATTACAACAAGTTATAGTCGTTGAAAATATTGATATTGTGTACTTATCTAATCAAGAATTTCCCTCTCTACACTACTCTAAAAGTCTTTGGCGAATAGTTCACACTTCTACGAAGTTCGCATAAATTGTTTTCAATTTATTTTTCATAACAAATTCTTAGTTTTTTTTTTCAAAATATATACAACTAACTTTTACATCCTTCATAAAGGACAGCTACAAAATATAGAATCCTCAAATGTTTTGTACAGAGAGCAAAAAATAAAAACTATTACGGCTCCGCATATTCGTACACATAAAGTATGATATTTGCCAAAACGTATTGTTTCATCCAAGTACATTGTCTATAGATAAACATTACCAATTAAAAAACCTCATAGTCTAAATAGAATGTACTTAATATAAATAGAATTCATTGTGTTGGTGCATACTATAATACTATCAATTTTGTTATTTGTACACTATAAAAAATATATTGCACATGCATGCGATGCAACATATGTAAGTATATTATGACGGTATAGTGATGATGATAATAATAAAGTAGTAAATGGGAAAACATTAAACATAAACATAATATCTACGTCATACTCATAATACACACACGTTTCTTATACGGAAATACGAGGAACATATTATAGACATGTAAACATTCTATCATGTTAAACTTACATTTGTGGGACGGAAGGAGTCGAGATCGATTTATGCAGTAATGCACCGGTTCCATTGTGAGTTGACCGCAAGAGTGAACTCAAATCTGGTGAAATGTCTTGACTGTTACTATTAAAATCTTGCTTCACACGTCCTTCCAATTTTCCAATTACCTTTGCAACATTTCCTGGTTTCATGACTCCAATATTGTTCCCATCAACCATATTTGCTGTAGGAGCTTCATCGGCAGTCAAACTGTTCAGGCTTGTACTACAAAAGACAAGTGATTGTCACGAAATCCAAAATACATTATTATAAATTAGAACAACACAGAAATTGGTAACCGTTATAGAGTGTGGAATTGTCTTTTAGGAAAAATTTAAAGAGCAATATAAGTAGAGTTTGGACAATTTACTGATTTTAATTAAAATTAATCTTAAAAATACATACACATGCAAGTATGTAATAGAGCATATTTGCTTATGAAATTTTGCTGATGAATATAATATATAAATACATTTTTATGTAGATATAATATCTTCAATATTTAATACTGTATGCATATTATATAAAAGTTTGTATGCACCAATTTTAGACCTCTTGACAAATTTTAAAATGTTTGTCTTTCTCACAGAAACACTAATAAGACTATTTCTTTAGTATGCCCATTATTAAATATTGTAAAACAAGGATAGCAAATATATGGTAATATTTATACAGTCCAAATAAGTATGTTACGATGACGCATTTTGCCACTGTGAATAGTATACATTATAAGTGTGTGAAAAAACTATGGCACTTCATTATTATTATGGTTATTATTGCAGGCAAAATATTCTATTCTACCATGATGCAAATTTTTCTACCTGCCTAAATCTATGTATGTATACTTGATAGTCGCTGGAAAAATGTGTGAATGTATATTGTATATATACATGCATATAGGTATATATTATTTTATTGCTTTGTTTACAGAGAGCTCACTAACTATACTTGTGCATCTTCATCATTAAAGTTATATATACTAGAGTCCTATACTACTCCATATATTTTATCTATATATGGTATAATATACGGATACGTTTACTCCAAATAAAGGGAACAGAAAAAGGCAATACTATTTAGTAATAACCATGCTTAACCTTAACCTTCTGTTTAAGTTGTGTAATAACGATAGATATATTCATATAAGCAATAATACATGGCATAAACTTGGGCTGTATATAATATGTATATTATAATCTCTTACCTGCGACGAAAACTTAAAGGCATTTTAGTAGGGCCATTAGAATTCTTGTAAAATATTCCATCCACAAAATCTTCATCACTATTATTGTGGCGTACTGCTGTTGAGAGTACAGCCGAATTGGTGCTATTAGAATTATTTTGGAGATCCATTTCTAAAACTGAAAGATCAGGACATGAGTTGGTAGCGATTGACAATATTTCAAATTGACTTTCTAACGTTTCCCCTTCATCTTGTCCATCCAACCTCGGAAGTGTCTGTGAGGTAGTTTTGCCAAGCATTCTTTTTAACTCTGTAAATATTTAAACAAAAGTCACACATAATATAGAAAATTTGACAATATTATACATAATAATCACCTTACTTCTACCATTTGTATTGTGATAGATACACAAAAATACTATTTTATAACATTATCAAGTCTTTAAGTATTTGCACACTAGGCGATTAAATAAAGACAAAGTAATGATATAAAATAATTATTTAGATCATCTGTGCCATACATGATGATAGCATTAATACATTAATATATATAATATATTCATGTAATACACGAATAATGTATCGCCGTACTGTATATCATATTATCCATTATCCATGAATTATAACTTTAGTAACCTTAGTTCTTAGTTCCACATTTGTGTGGAACTCACAGAAAAATTGATACCATGTATTAGAGTCGATAAGAAAAGAGAAAACTAAATCTGGAGACACAAAAATTAGTAAGTTTGGCCTATAATGTTTTGTTCTATGATTTAATGTCTATAGTACTATAGTAATGATTCAAATCAACAACAACAAACGTGAAATATTGCTAAAATAATCAAAAGAAGCTATAATATTGTTTGGTAATTGATAAGCACTTTATCCCATGTACACTATTTATTAAAGACTAAAATCATCTATAATATGGTACCATAATAATAATAATAATAATGACGATTATAGCTAACATCGTCATAAACATTTAACTATAGGCCTATAACCCGAATGTTCAGACTTGGTAGATTTGCACATCAGACACCCATGGGATCTAAATGTATCTAAATCATTGTACTATGTATAGACGAATAGTTTCACACATCATACATGAATATGAATCTCATTTTTTGCAACAATTTGTAAATTATATTATAGAAGTGTTTAGTTAGGGAGATGGAGAGAAATGTTAGTTGTTCTCAGTGTGATTGGTAATAGATAATAGAACAGATGATTCCTATTTAAATAAATTCTTATATTACACATTCGCACACGTATATATTATATATGCCTAACAAATCATATGTTGTTATTGTAGCTAGTTTATTCTGCAAAAATGTAGGAAAGAAACCTCTATAAATCTAGTCATCGATCCATGGTTATGTGGAAATACTTGATAAAATACACAAGTAAATGACAATATGTATAATATACACAGACAAATAAACTCTAGTTATTATTAATATAATAATATGTATTAAAGTTATTATGCACTTACACATGAGCTTTAATGTTAAAAGCAAATTCCTCTTCCTTTCCTTTTTCCAGCACAATTTGAACAGTTGAATAAATAAATCGATGATGATACGTATTTATATAATAGTTTAATGGAGAGATGATGGTGAATAGACTATAATACTTTTTTATTAAAAGAGTAAAAAATATGTAGATATTTATCTCTTGAATGTATTTTGTTTACTTAATCGCAGTTGTGTGTGATGTTGTAGAAGTAGTACAGGTAGATTTAATATGGAATGTTGACGTGAGGAATCTATTTGTAAGTATTGAAGTATTGAATTGATATTGAATTGATATAAATGTTGGGATGAAATTTGGTACACTTTTAACTAATTACGTTAACATGATGATGTCCTTTTTTCTTCAATTAAACTGTCATTGTCAGTGTCCCAAGTCCCAAGAACAAGAAGGAGAAGTAGTAGTATGTAGTAATGTAGTATGTATAGCAGTAGTGTTAAAATCAATTTCCATTTGCCTACTTTTATTTCTTATATTAGACACAGCAACAATAACTTAATCTCTTTATAAATACCTACAGGAAAAAATGCAGACAAAAATAAATATTGTAATATACATTAAAAAGTGTAAACAAACAACATTAGATAACAGCAGATAATAATAATATTATAATAAATAATAATAAATCACACACTACACACACAGCTCACAATTGAAATCAAAGAGAGAGAGAATGAAAAATTAAGGGTAAACGGTACTTCAGATATACATATACGTGCTATATGCATAACTACATACCTATCCATGCATACATACAGGACATGTCTCAAGAAGAGGTGTATTAACCAATATGCACAATGTACTATTCACCTTCAAGGGCCTTATAAAAATCAAGTTTTAAATGTGTATAAAATCCTAATAATTGAGATATCATTGACTATATCACTACAATTTAAATTAATTTTTTTTAGGGATGTGGGATGTGAGATGTGAGATTAACTTTAGTCAGAATCTAGAGAACTACAAAAACAGAGTTATAGAGTTATAGACTGTGTAATGTGTAATGCATATAATAGGATACTAGGACAAATCCATTATAAGGCATCCCTACTATTTATGATTAAACCACCATCATAAAACATGTGCTTACAGTTGTTCGCTCGAATGTAGGTAGTAGGTAGTATAGTTAGGTAACAAGCGTATTTTTTTTATTTTTTGAAGTGCTTTCTCCTGTACTCAGTCAGTAGTGTCTGTAGTCTGTACAGCTTTTTTTTATTTGTCCAGGGTTTAAAAAAGTATTTTGAAAATGCATTTTATATTCCGACGATATTTTAGTAGTAGTTTAGCCAGTAAATCTAAATTAGTGATACTTGGCCCCCCGGGATCTGGCAAAGGTAATATTGCATGTTTATGTTATACAACGAATGCTCCAGTGGAATTTTGATGACGAAATATTTTTAAATTTAACAATGTCTTTAGTACTTATACAATGTGGAATGATGAATATCTTGTTTGGTTTGTTTGTACAGGCACTATATCGGAAAGAATCGTGCGAGACTTTAAACTTAAACATCTTTCAAGTGGTATGTGTAGAAAGTAGAAAGAAAAAAGATAGCTATGAAAAAATATGTATCTACACTTTAGTATTTGAACTATAAACTATACAATCGAGCAACGGTTCTTTTGCATAGTTCTTTTGTATCTAAAATATCTAAATTGTTGGAAAGACGTGTGTCTAAAAAGCTGGCAAATCTGTTTGTTTTGACAGGTGATGTATTGAGATCCCACATAGCTAATAAAACAGGTATGTACCTATTTAAAAAAAATTATGACACATCAGTCACAATATCTAAGTATGTGACTTTTCCTGTTTTGGACGTCGCAGATTTTGAGTTCATGTTCTTGTGTTATTATTAACAATATATTATTGCTTGGTACATTTTCAGAATTTGGATTGAAAATCAAACCGCTGGTTGATGCTGGTAAGCTGGTTCCTTCTGATATTCTTGTTCCCATGATCGCTTCCGAAATTAACAAAATTAAGGACTCAGGCATGTTATTGGATGGCTTTCCTCGAAGTATCGATCAGGCCATCAGTCTACATAAATTAGCGCCGCCCGATTTAGCAGTATGACTTCAACAGTTTTTTACTATTTGTACCTAATACCAATTTTGCTTTGATATTTAGTCCATTCGCCCGTTCATTTATTTCATCATATTATTATTATTATGTATAAAATTTTCAGATTCAACTTGACGTCCCATTTCAAACTATCATTGAACGTATATCCTGTCGTTGGGTACATTTGCCTTCCGCAAGAGTTTACAATCTCGAATTTAGGTACGTTTGTCCATTGTTATTTGTATTGTGTAAAACGAATTAGGTATCAGCATAGTTCAAGAAAATTCATAAACAATTTATCATGCATGTGACGTATAAAGAATAACTATTATTTTAATATTTTATTTCTTTTACATGAACTCTTAGTCCTCCAAAAGTTGCCGTAAGTTAAAACAAAATGAAGGGTTCAATGTTATGGAAACTATGCCGGAATATATTGCACATAGCATAATATAACTTTGATACAAGAATGTGCCTCACGAATAAGAAATTGAAAACGTACCGGGTGACCTGTATAGAACTGACGCTTTTCAATGTTTTTTACATGCAAAAACGTCAGTTCTATACAGGTCACC
>JAQIVE010001645.1:0-23621 GCA_034698285.1 Sminthurinus bimaculatus | reverse complement strand
AAATATGTTTCCCTGCCCGACCGGGCTAAGGAAACATTTCCGTTGCCCCGACGAAATGCTCCGGGCTGCCAGCTATGGTAAATCTGTGCGTGTATAGGTAAATAGCATATGGTTCTCAGTTGTTAGTGATGTCATCAGTAGGGAACATTGACTAGTCATCATTGGAAAGCAGTTACGGTTGAAGTATAATTAATAGAAAAAATTAGGATGAATATCTGCCTGAAACGTCGCCGAGGTCGTGAGACCACGTTTGTAAAAGAAATTCAACTTTTGTGACAATTTTTTCCAAATGAATACTTTGAAGCGTAAATACGGCATGACCACTGTTTCACTTGTTTCTCGTATTACTACTATTCTAATAACTTGTAACAACCCAAAAACATTGAAAACAAAGTAATTGTAAGTAGACATGTCGTTATTTCCAAATGTATTATGTAAGCTTTCCATGTATTGGCACACTCGCAAACTCACATGACTTAATTATATATTATCATGATTATCTATGTTCTTTAGAAATAAATTGAAATACATAAAAAGACGGCAAAAAGAGACTCTGAACTAGTAAAGATAAGAGATTACCATGACGGTCTATGTGTATAAGCACGTTGTCTAACCATAATTATATGAAACAGAAAGCACATGTTTATAGTTAGTCATAATATCATAATATAAAGTGCAAAGTAACTACAAACAGAAGTGATATTGTAATATGGAGATCTTCTTTTGGTCAAACGTTTGAGTAAACAACTTTAAAAAATAATGACTTAGAATTAGGCTGGAAACTGGCTACGAAAACATTTTCCATGTATGCATATAATTGGATTTTTGGTAAAACCTTTAACATGTAAAACGTCCTACTGTACATACTACATACATCTGTAATATGTATTATGTACAAGTAGTCACTAAACCCGTTGGATTTTTATTGTTCTGAATGTACCTTTTATCTTTATTTGCTCCTGTATTTTGTTTGATATTTGTAGGCACAAAGTCGTTTTACTGTTAAGTGGGCAGATACAGATATTGAACATTTTACAGTGTACAGACTACAGACATCAAGTCAATATTATGTATCGTGCATTTTACAGATGATAGTCATATTTATTGTCTTATTTTAAAGAAAATCAGATTCTATATAATAATATTATATTTTAATAATATACGTAATTGCAACAATTACTTCAACAATTACTTTTTACTATTCGATCAAGTATATCACGTATCACTTTTACAGCTAAAAAACCCCACTTTGTAGCATACTATGTGTACAGCAGCAAATAGCAAGTATGTATGTTATACAAAAGAAGCAAGAAATAAAAAAGTTCACTTATAACTGTAGAAGGCTAACGGGTTTAATGACTATGTATGTACTGCATAGTACACACTACACACACATTATGCTTGAAATTTGAAAGGATGATTCTGTATCTACGCATGTATATGTACTTTTTGGGCATTGGGCATGTACATTTGTAATGTTTTCACAGTCTGATTTTCCAGCTTTTGGTCTAATTCCGTCAGGGCTGTATACGTCATTGTTTTTTAAAATTGCTTGATAAAACTCTAAAACAAACGAATGTCATCATACATCATGTTACATATTATAACTGTATGTAGTCTTTTTACAATTCCTGCCATGTGACTAACTAAAAACGTATTTTTCCATTTTATAATTTTTATAAAAGCAAAAAATAAATTTTTAGTAACAATTGTTAAGCTCCATCTACCACTTATATAAATACATTTTTCTTGACAATTTTTGTTTCTTGAATGCCTCATTGTTTGATCTTTTTATACACATACGTTTTTCTATTTAATACATAACTAACTCATTTTTACAACTGTTGTATATAATGATTACATGTTGAAACTCAAGACAAAATTCATGGAAGGTTCACGCATTACATTACTTGGATATACATAATACGTGTGACCACATAACTCTTGTTGTTATTGTTTTTTTTGGGTGTTATAAGAATAGTTTTAAGAAGAGAAAGTTTTACAGTACAAAAACAAATGTAATGTACGTACATAATACATAATATACCTATCTAAAAGTTACATTGCCTACAGTGTATCCTTTTTCTCTTCTTTGTCAAGACGTATAAATTCGATTTAATATACAGCCGTATTAGTTACTGACTGATTCGAAGAGGCCATGATGACGAGTGTGTTGGTCGACGAAACTAATAGACAGAGAAAAAGAACGACATGGAAATAAATTGAACCAATGGACGGATGAATGGATGGATGAGTATATATATTGGTTTGAATTTATGAAAACTCGAGAGTTTAATTCAAGTGGATTTAATTGACGCGTATTTTATGGGTTTTATCAGATATACATATACACACATGTGATGCATAAGATATATGTTGTGAATATGGGTTTACAACATACATATATTGAATGTATAGTGAACGATGATAGTCTGCTCAATGGAAAAATGCTATGACTGGACTGGATAACTGTGCCATGTGCTCCCCTTTATATGTATAATGATGATGGAGAGTTTGGTCGTCCATATTGCTGATTGTATATAGCAAATGTAAATTCAAATAGCTTCCACTCTTTTACTACTTTTACTTATTCTCTCCCCTCTGAACAATGTGCAAGAGAGAGAGAGAGAAAATGAAGCACACGCGCGTATCTCATAACATCATTCGATGGATTCGTAGATTTAAAAAGCTACAAGAATCTTTATCTCCACATGAGATTTATTATAATATGATACATCAGATGGAGAAATGGGATGAGTTTCAGTAATAATAGACTCCACACTCATTCATTCTTCTATAAAATATACACAATATTATTATTTTTTTGTATTATGTCTACAGATGATACAATGTGTGATGGGTATATCATACATTGTAAATTATGTACGACAATCGTGGGTGGTATTATTTAACACAATGAGTTCCCCTATTTTTAGTATAATAATATAAAATACAGAGATACTAAAATATAATATTATTTCGAGAGCCACACATGTGCCAACTTGCAAATGTGTAGTATCATCTTATTACAAAGTAATATATGTATATAAGAAGAGGTTACTAATGATCGTGGATCGTCACATGTCATATACAGAGCTGTATATATAGTATTATAGTTGCCATATTGCTTTATCAATGATCTGAAACGGGGTATACAATGTTGAATTTTCGAGTACCAAGTAAACCCCAAGTTTTCATGAATATGCAAAAACAGAAAAATGAAATCTTCTAATTTACTCTGCGTATTTCTCGAGTTTCTAGTCTAAACAAATACTGGGAGAAATATCTCATAGTATAATATCAATTGTAGTTACGACTTACGATTATATTTTTATTCAAAACATTTTATGCAATTTCGATGACTTACGTCAACGATCTCTGGATATGAAAAAAAAATTAAATTTTTTATTACGATGAGTTAAAATACAGCCCGCATGGAAATGTGCAAGTTATGACAATTGACAACAGACATCATATCATGAATAGCATTTTTATATGATACTGTATAATGTAAGATATAATATCGTATAAGGATACTGTTTGCCGTGATTGAATTTTAGAAACTTTCAGTGTAAAAATATATGCATAGTGATTTCTACCATTGCTTTTTATTAGAGGTGATGTGCTAAATGTATTGTTTATGTGCTCTTTTGCTTTGATGGATTGAACGGTACAATCGTATTAGTGGAGCACAAATTAGAAAACGAAATGTGAAAGTATTTTTTGGATGTCTGTAAAAATAAAAGTCAATGGACAAGAAGAAAAGAGAAAAAATATAATGACATGTACGGTATAAAATGTTAATGCGCCTATAATATAATTTTTATTGTACATGAGGTAGGTACTAACTACATAGTGTATGGTATATAATCGTCATATGTAGTCTCATGTATTTCTACGGGTGACACCATATGGAAAAAGGGAATTTCAAGTAGAGTAAAATATAATAAAGGCATGGAATGGATAGGAGTATGTAAACATACATGGGTATAGGTATATGAATGCGTGTAGTAAAACAGTTGTGTTTGTCGAAGAAGAAAAAGCTTTCTTGCTGGACAAGGGAGCAGGAGTCTGAGCTCTCTCTCTCTCGCCCTCACTATAACTTCGTACTAAACTAGACTATGTATATCGTCATACTACACAGTACACATTAGTTAGACGTTCAAAGCTTTTCCATGGTATTACGATAAACAACGGATTGTGCTCGCATGTGATTCAGTCAGACACAGACCGAGCTGCTAGTCGGAAGTTCAACTGTTGTGGAACTATCCCCCACACACACTTTTTCAATTTTGAATTTTTATTATTTTACTCGACATAAAATACAATACAAGCCCACTTACCTGTTGGAAATAAAAAATCTCCAGTTATTTTGCCAATTAAGTGTTTGTGCATCTACACATAATATAAATACAGAAAATAGAAAGATAGAGAGAGAGAGAGAAACAACGTTTTCTACTGCTAACTAATTTCCCGAATTCATCTCTACATTATTTATTCTAGTTATCTTGTTAAGTGTGTGAAATACAGTTATTTTTTGAATTACTTCTTGTTTACGTACAACTAAAAGGAGCTTAAGAGAAAGAACCAAACTTGAAATTCGTCCAATTAACTCACCACAGCCGCTCATTCAGCTAACATTAGTTTTTAGTGACTAGTTTAAGTGGAAAAAAACTGTTAAATCTGGAAATTTAAATTCATTTTATAGTAATAATAAGAAAATAATATTTTGTGATGAACAAGAATAGTTAAAAAAGGAAAGTAAAAGGAAACAGATTCATAAAGTTCAACGAACTGGATATTCAACTTGAAGAAGAAAGGATTTGGTGAGTACCTATACTTGTTTTTTAATCCTTTTTTAACCCTTGCAAGAGTTGATACGTTTTTTACACTTGATTAATATACTATTGATAAAATCTGTTCAGTATTTTATAGGGCTAGAGAGCTATTTTATATTGACAATCGGTTAGGCATTTAATGAAAGCAATCATTCTGTAAATAAAAAACCAACAAAAAAAGCTCTTTGCCTTTTTTAGTTTTCACACCTAATCATATCATCATCGTCATCTCATTAAAGAGTGTCAACAACAGGGCATGCTTTATACTTGCCTCTATCTCTTCTTTTTTATGGATACATAAAAGGTTGTTTAACGATCTGATGGAGATGTCATGTTAAGGGCTGTAAAAAATAGTAATAATTGACCTTTTACACGGGTGCATAAAAAAATAAGGGGAGATGATAGTGGCACGAGACCATTCATTTATAGTTTTTTATAGGGATCCATCTCAATAAAAAAGAACTTGACTCTCTCCTAATATAGGTAACTAACAAAAAACAGACAAATAATACAAACAACCGCATGTGGTTTATGTGTGTATAACTGTAAGTAGGTATAAGTGGGGGTCTATTATTATTACCTCATATTATGTACTTGAGAAGGAGAGAGAAAAGAGGGGAAAATAATCACATACGTGCGTTGATAGCCATGATCTTCTGATATCATTATTATTACATATTAGGGTATAAAAACATTGTGTCTAAAAAACCAAACCAACCCATGAGCTGATCGCATGTGTATGAATAAAAAATCATGGACAATAGAAACAACAACAACAACAACAAAAAACTGAAGAGAGGTGTAGGTTTTTATTTAGTACCGAGAGGAAGCGAGCGAGCAAGAGCAGGAAAAAAGAGCGAGTAAAAAAGTGTGAAACTTAATCGTTTTATTGTAAGCCACGCGTTACACGGTTAAGCTAATATGCCTTCTTTTTACCCACTACTTGAAAAAACTCTAATGCGGAATTAGTGTGTATGTGCGGTAGTATTAGTTTTTTCATTTTCGTCATAGTTGGTAATAATAAAGGAAGGAACGACGGATGAGAATATATAGTAAAACATAATATGCTGATAAACTAAGTACACGTACAGCCAGCACATCATTGGCCATTACCTACCACTTGCCGTTTCAATATCCGTATAAAAAAGAACGCGTGTATGTGTGGATACAGATAAAAACTGGCTTATTTTTAGGGTGTTTAAATTTTTTAATCTCAGGTAACATTTTTATTAGGAGGAAGAGAGAAGGAGGGCATAATACCCATGTACTATGTATAGAAGAAGGATCCACTTCTTTTTATACCTTTCCTTTTTTTCACTCCTCGTTTAGTTTTTCACTTTTCCCCTTCTTTGGTATATTTTTTTTGTGTATTTGTATGTATTTGTGGACGAAGATGTGATGTGTGCTTGAATCCCTTAAAATAGTCGGCTGTTAAATAGCTAAAATAAGGTAGACACAAGACACACACACGAAGACCAAAAGTACGGCCAACGGAATAAAGCGAGAAAAAGAGATTGACGACAAAAAATGTGAGCAAATACAGTGTGTAATACAGTATTACATATGTACAATGTAACTGCACGTACATTGTACATACGTACTTATGCATGTAGGATCTCCATTTAATCTGGAGGATGGCTTACACAAATAGTAAATAATATTATAAAAATTAGAATAGGTATTCGAATCGAAGGATAGGTTTATAGGCTGGAAATAGAATATGAGATGAGGACCCTTCAATTTTCTTTATTCGTCGTATCACAAAAAATGGCTAATCCGAAAGCCACCAACCGGCACTACACCATACCGCACAGCACACTACCAAGGGAGAAAAAAAAGAAATAAAAAAGCATCATTTTGTTTGATATCATAATGTGCATATCTCTATACAAATAACAAATACGGACGAATGTATTGTAGACCCTTGGCCAAAAGAAATAATGATAAACCTAATCGTATCGTATATATGTATATGGCTTATGTATATGTGTAGTTATAACGCAAATTACTATGGGGTAGATCGCGTCTGTTTTCTATTACTCTATTTTTATCCAGACAGCCCGCTTACTTCTTACTCATAGCTAACTATGAGCCTACCATTTTCGTTATTAGCATAAATAATATTAAATATCCACGGACATTGTGAACCGGAGTAAAATGGACTTTTTGTTTTTGATGTAATATTGCACCTAAAAATTATAACATTTTAAACTCAAGTATATCCTTGTAGTATTGACTCGATAAGGTTAAAAAAAACAATATGGTAGATAGTTTAGTGAAAATACATTATTCCGATGTACATTATTCTGTTATTTTAAATAATTGTCTTAGGTCACAACTAGCTTTTGTGTTGGGTGTATCTCTTCCATTTTTATTTTATTTCTTATTTACGTATACATACAGATATATATATAAAGTACATAGACAAGAAGGGACACATACTACCACAGTTATTACTATTGCTTTGTTTACCATGTACAGTGCGGAGAGAGAGAGAGGAGATAGAAAGAGGCATTTACCTTTAACTGTCCTTGTGATGGTTGATTTTTTGACGGTTTAAAAGTTGGATGCCCGATCACAGTAAAGAGCTTAAAGTTTAAAAAGGGCAACAACACTTTGAGAGGAGACACTCCTTTATCTTCCTTATTATATATATATTTTACCCTTCTTTTTGGTCTTTTTATAAGCCTAAAACGTAAAGTAAATTCAACGTTAAACAACAAGGCAAGCAGAGGGGAATAAACTCTAGTTGACTCGCCTTGACTCGGCCTGAGGATATCAAATATAAATGAGTAAGAGAAAGTGTGCTTCATCTGCTCGGTTCCTCACTAAATACTTATCCTGTGAAAAAAGTCATGACTATTTTACCGAAAGCACAAAAAAATGAGTATTACTTACTCCTTTTTTTCGATGGGAGTGTAAATACGTTATACATTACATTTCCTATGTATACCCACACGTTATAGTTGATAGTAATTACTTTGTTATATTATTTACCTCTTCTCACGCGTATGCCATGCGTAAGGGGATGTATTTCATCCCCATTTTTTATACATACTTGACGTTGAATTTGATAGTTAACATTAACACGATCGTTTAAAAATATCGAGCGGCTCTCTTTTATTTACTATTCCATGTATTATGTGTAATACATTGTAATGTAGCCACAATGAGAGAAGAGACGTTTGTATATAAGGGATTTCATATTATATACAGGAACCATTTTTTGCGCGGTGTTTACTGATACTATTTCCATTCACGTGTGTGACAAGTGTGTTGAGCAATGAGTTTTTTTTTTCGGGGCGGCTCCCCATCTTGATTACTTTCATGATCGATTTTTTAAGTCTACACCCTCTTTTTTATGGCTGTTCTTCGTCTTTCCGCTCTTCTTGTTCCTCTAGTTTCATTCAGGGAGACGGACGACAGGCATGTAGCACAGAGAAAGGAGGGAAAGAGGAAGGAGAAGATGGAAGGGAGTTGGAGAGGGTGCAATAATAAGGCAGGTTATTACGTAATGCTTGGCACGGGCTCCTACATCCTATATATTATACAATACTTCCTCGTGCAATATATATGGATTAGATGTGTGTTGTGTGTGTGTATATATATATACTTCGCTTTGGAGTCAAAACAGGCAGTTAGTCACTAGTCAGTGTAATAACACCATCGTTGAGGGTGGTTTCATCTTTTTTTATCATGGTTTCCATTTCACATCTAATTTTTTTAACAGAGAAGCACACTAAGCCAACCACACCATTCACTTACTAGTGTATGTATATGTCTTTATACACATCATACATAACACATGCCCGTTCCCCGTTTTTTTCTTCCTATTTTTTACTCACATTTTTTTACTCTCGTCCTCTGTGCATATTACACATACAATGTATGCACATGTACAAATGCGTAGGCAAAACTTGCACATCACTTCACAGATTCACTTCCATCTCTTTCATCTTTGCGACAAGTGTTCCAAAGTGCACTTTTCCAAAATAATAGATAATACAAGAATGTTTTCTTCTTTTTAGGATAGTATATCAGTATACAAATATTATGAGAAAAGATAATTTCGTACATTTTATACAGTTGTAATTAAACATTCTCTTTTTGGTTAAAATCCATGACTAGAGACTTGAGTGTACATTGTACATGCATGTGTTGTATGTATTATAGAATTTATATATGGGGTAAATAAATAAACCTTTTTTCTGTCTTTATCCTTCAAAAATTGTCAACACAGTAATCATGTTTGTAATAAAGGACGGCATAAAATATGTTGGTATCTGTGTCCATGTCCATGTATAGAGTTTAGTATGTATGCACAGTTGAATGGCACAGTATCCTGGATAAACATGAAAATTATATTGAGGTCAAGCTAAAGCTATAAGGATGTCATTTACCATACATATGTAGTTTTAATATGCAGACAAACAAGTGCGAGAACAGAACCAGAGAGACTGACATTTATTATTATTACCATAATGCTTCTAGTTTCTAACTTTAGAATTTTTTACTTGGAATATATCTACTTTTATTCATAGTCAATTGTTCAATAAATAGCTCTATAGCTTTATACCCTCAATTTTATAACGGTAAAAACTAGACATAATGGGTCATAGCATTGGTTTGGTATTAGTGTATGCATGCAATGCAGTGTGCTTCAAATAATTTTGTAGTCATAAGACGACTATACATAGGACATACAGTCATAAACGAAAATAAAATATTGAAATGAGGTACAGATATCTACATACATAGCATATTATGGGGTATGATGGTGTCTATTTTATACTGTGCTATCAGGCAGCTTGAACATGACGTGTAAAAGAAGACAATGTTTATCCAACTATTTTAAAATGGTAATTTTTATAACGGTCCACCTTATCTTAATAATGTTATTATGATACATAATATGCACATACACTTATTGTGTACACTTCGATTGACGTTTTTCCAAACTTTTTTCGTCTCCTTTCAACTAGATTTAAGCTTAAAATAAATCTGAACGATATCCTTTTTAAAATACATGCGGATGAAACGTAATAAAAACATATTGTATGGAATGAAGTAGTGATGGTAGTGACCCGTTGGTTGACCTAAGAAGTAGGGAGAGGAAGATGGAATGACTATATTTATGTATGTACAATACACATTAGTTACTGGAACTTGCAGTGGGCTGAGTATTAATGCTGTTTTTTCTCTCTAAAAACTGGGCCTTTATGCATAAAGAGAGGACAGCACACGCTATGCTACAAGAAAAAACGAGACGAAAAAATGAATGAAAAAAGTCTACATCATTTGACCGTTCGATTCCAGATTTGTTGGATTTTTTTCTCTTGCCTCTTTGGTTTGTACTGATATTTACATTTTACATACATATATAGATGCTTACATGCATCCAGCATGCCACTGTGTAGTACAGAAGAGACAGAGTGTATGGATAAGTAAGCTATGCGGATACCTTTCCTTTACATTAAGAAACATAGATTATTGGTTATTTTGTATTTACCTTCGGTGGTTAAAGAGAGACACAAAGATAAGTAAGTGTAAGTACATATGGAGATGTATGTATTTAAATGGAGTTTAAGGTACGTGTGTCGCTGTGTTGATCCTGAAAAACACAGATGCAGCAGTCACAGATCGCAGGCTCTCTCTCTCTCTCTTTCTCTCCCTGTGCATTTGTAGTTGTCGTTAGGTTGTTAGTTGTGTTCAAGTGAGGTACTCTTTCTCTGTGTACTTTGTTCGCTTGCGTCCTTTTAGCCCACTGTAATCGCTATGATTTTTACCCAAATAAAAATTCGTTCTAGTATTTATCACCTGCTTCCAGTGTGGATTCAACTCTACGTTTTTTCTAAAAATCTACAATTGTTTTGCGTATATAGTGCTCAGCACACGTCCATCCGGCAATCCATCCAATCCACCCATCGATACATACACATATAGTACAGAGGTATATACGTATAAAACACACAAAAAATGGGGAAAAAATCAAAATGGGAAGAACAAGAGAAATATACTGCATATAAAAAAAAAGTATGCATGTGAGGTGCATACAATTTTATTTTTTCACAGTATATTTCCTCATCATGATGAGAGATGAAAGTAAAGGATGAGGATGATGACTAGCTCTATGGAGAGAAGCCGAAAACCAAAACCGAGGAAAAAAGAGACTATAAAATCCTGGATATCATGGATATCATGGCTTCTAAACCCCAATTCATACTGTGATACCACATAGCCATATAATATTATATAGATATGTACGAACGTGGATGGTTGTTGACTGCGTATAAAAATGAAGAGCTAGGAGGGTTAAAGGGATGATGCGTGCACTGCATAATGTTGAGAGAAGAGAGAAATAAAAAGAGAGGAAAAATGGAAGTAATGGTAAAATATATAGATCTATCTATCTACGTGGGGAAAAAATAAGGGAGGACACACGACAGTCGAGCGAATGGTAGAAAAGATCATTCTCTCTCTCTCTCTCTCTCTCTCTCTTTATAACTTTTTATGTATTTTTACTCTGCTCACTGCTATCTCTCCCTTTTTTTCGTCTTCTCTGCTCTCCGAATTTTTTTCTCCTATTAGTATTTAGTTGTTTACGATTTTAACCTCCTCCATTCATATTTGATATGAGTGAGAGTGTATGCATGTATGTGTGTGTGTGTGTGTATATGTATTTGATGTTTGTGTAGACGCACTCCCTGCGTGCGACGAAATAAAAACGCGTGTCCCTATATGTAAATATGTAAAAATATTGTTGTTATTCTAGTATTTCAATACAGACTATCTATCTATAGAATGCAATGAATGTACGATAGTTGTTTTTTTTCTGCGTCTGTTTTATCATTTATGTCGACAAATGTCTCCATGTTTATTAGGATATAGTACACACATAGTTGTAGAGATATATCAATTTTTATCTGCATAATATACATAGTACATTTGTTTGTGTGCATTTTGAACATGTTAGATTGTCCGTGTACAATAGGAGATTCCGCTCTCTTTATACGGATACTTTCGCCGTTGTCGTTCTCGTAGAAAGATCTCCAAGTTAAGTTCAATGTTTAAAAGTACAAAAAAAAGTGGAAAAATCAATGTCTGTGTGTGCACAGCATATACCAAGAAAATGACTATGTGTGTGTGTGTGTGTGTATTATGAATTGTGAAAGGACAAAGTTATGGATTCCATCAATTGCATGCAAGTCGAAGCTGTAGGTTGTAGGTACATATCAAAAAATATAATATGGGGGAGAAAACGAAACATAAATGGAATAATAGCCCAGTCATGTGCAGGGAAGAGAGAGAGAGAGAGAGAGAGAGAGAGAGAAAGAAAAGCCATTTTCATTTATGATGATATTCGCCCCCGCATGCTGACAGTAATCGATGGGTTTGCTAGGATTCAAATTGAAAAATGATTTTTCATTGTAGAAATCGAATTCTTTTTATAATTTTTTGGCGTTCCTCTCTCTCTCTCTCTCTCTCTCTCTCTCTCCATCTTCTCTTCTTTTTTATTCAGTGGACAATAGTGGATGGAGACCAGAGAGTAGGGGAAGAAAAAGTCTGTATTTATTGAGAAGTTCATTTTAAGAGTATGAAATAGACATGAACTAGAGAGCGAGAGAAATTGCAATGAAGCTTATGTCATGCCATCAATATTGTAATGTATATTATCTATATTATCATTATGAAATCTATCATTAGATACAATGTAAAAAAGATAGTTTTTTCTTGCTGGTGGATTTTTTAGGAGGACACTTTGTGTCGCATAGGTATAAATACAATGTATTGTACACAGTCTGTGACTTTTTTCACGGTAGATGAGTGAAAGCTTCCGCTCTCCTCTGTGTCGATTCTTCTTATAAATGTTGAAGGTGTATAAGGAAGTCCTATTCGATCATCGTCGTTTTTTTGGAAAATCAGCCACTGTATACGCATTGTAACATTGTAAAAAACTTCAAAGATCAATCTCAATATAACCGCATCGTGGAAAGACGTAGCCGAATTCTGTTATCTCTGTAGAGAATTGTCATTTTTCATAACTTCGGTTGAACCAAAAAGAACGCATGAAACCAATAATAATCAATGGCCATCGACGGGCTCAGGGTTGAAACGGTGAAACCTCGTAATAATGACATGGAAAAAAACACACAGAGAAACTTGCAATTGTGTCGAATCCGAACAATTTTTAAATACACCGTGAAAGATTTTAAAAAATCATGGACAATGAGCCATGTGGAAATGGTGAGATGAAAACCGCATATAATAAAAAAGAATAAGAGACTTGACCACTTCATCACTGTCTACGTGGAAAAAAGCGTATGTACGCATCAACAACAATAGATGCAAGTGAAGAAGAAGAAGAAGAAGAAGAAAAAGAAAAGGCAAGAGAAATAGAACAACAATAACTGCAGCATCAACAAATAGTCAAGAGTCGAGTGACTCACTTTATGTCATTTGTGACCGACTCCATTTTATTATTATTATTGTTAGTATGGGGATGCACTCTGTTATGATATGATATGCGTTTATTTTGATTGTATTTTACTTATTATATATTATTATGGTTTTTCCTGCTTGGTCATGCTATAGAATTTACTCGAGTTATGCATTATCATTAAGGGTTTCACCGCAACACGGTGTTGTCACTGAAAGAGAAAACTCTTCTTGACAATGTCTAGCCTTAAAGCCTAACTATACATTTAAATATGCACATAAAAAACGATTCTTTAATAATTCATAGGAAAGTTGACGGGTTTTTCGCTGTTTATCGGGGAATTTTGTAGTGCCATTATGCGACTGTTTATGTATTTACACATGTGAACAAATGATTTTTCCACTGTATTCCATAAAAGTTCATTAAAAAGGGCTCACGAATACTTGAGATATCTATGTATCACATTTTCCTTCCTAATCTCCTTTTCAAAAACTAAAAACAAACATAGAAATTCAAGGAAACTCGAGAGTAAATGAGACAGCCGAGTATATACATAGATTAGATGACTGTTTTATATTTTGTAGAACTTTATAACTATTATATATACAGCTCTCTCTCTCTCTCTCGACTTGACAGTTTCGTAAGATTGTGCTGAGTGATAACGACGGTGACAGTATTGTCTATTGTACAAATAGTTGTTAGTGCCGGGAAAAAAACTCGCGCATTAATACCATTTTAATTAATATTCTGGAAATACACAAGAAATAACCCTCATAGTCAGAGTTGTTGTCAGTAGTCAGTGCAAAACTTTGGTAAGCATTTGTGTAGGTATGTATGATGTACGCCCTTTGTTACTACTGGGCTTCTTTTTAATGATTCATTAATTGGGAGTTCATAAGAAAAACATTGCGTGTCACCGTACCATGAGTTGAGTTCCTTCTTACTTGCGAGTACTTACTCACTCGCTACCTCAACTTACCTTGTTTGATAGCTCATATATGTATATATACTGCTCATATATTCATAAACACATGCACACATTTACATGCATGTTTCATCTTTAATTACCACAGTGGCAGGAGAAGAGAGAGAAAAAAGACGTCACACAATACTTTCTATGCATTCATCTTCCTCGTTTAAATCTGAGTGCATGACTGTGTACTGTATAGTGTATAGATATAGATATACTTCAAAGTTACGATGTGTGAGACCATTTTACCTTTAGAAGCAAAAATGGACGGCCTTCACTCCATATTATTTCTCTCTCGGCATCTTCTCCGTTCTTTGGGGGTGATGATGATTCAGTGCTCAAGTGTCTTATCGTAAATTTTTTGTTTCTCTCTCTCTCTCTCTCTCTCTCTCTCTCTCTCTCTTTTCTTTCCATATCTCGTGTGTGCATTACAATATATGTATCTCTATATTGTGTATATGAGATATTTCTCCTGTTCTCGATTGAGATTAAAAATGGATCGAAAAAAATAAAAAAGTAAAAATATTTAGAAATGGAATATTAGATTATATTATTATGCTTATGTTAACCTTGTCTGTATTTACCTAGCCATTTGCAGGAATTGAATACACATGCATAAATACTCGAGAAATACTTGATGAAAGTAGTTCATGCTATTCAAATTTTTCTTCCTCTCCTCTATTCATAATGTGTACTGTGTAGGTATATCAATAATGCCTGATTTTATGCCTTATTGTCCTGAAAATTGAGCCGAGTCATATGTATGTGGAATACATAGATAGATATATAGATAAGAGGATGCTGAACTTGAGTTGAGTCGTTCAGACATTGTTTTCGAGCGCACGTTCTCTCGTTACCATTTCAAATTTCAGTATAAAAAAGATGTCATTCGTGGATGTACAATATTGTAT
The DNA here is from genome assembly GCA_034698285.1 of Sminthurinus bimaculatus. Classification (NCBI taxonomy): domain Eukaryota; kingdom Metazoa; phylum Arthropoda; class Collembola; order Symphypleona; family Katiannidae; genus Sminthurinus; species Sminthurinus bimaculatus. The sequence continues at coordinate 8,465 of JAQIVE010001645.1, read as the reverse complement.
TTATATGTACATTAAGAACATATGCGTTATACATACATACATGTATGATAATAGTATTGTCTTTCACATGTATATAACATGTATTTTCACCACCGTCCTCATCCTGTTGGTTCTTGTTGATTGGACCTTCAAAGATCCTTTGGCCGAAAAGTAAACCGCACACTTTAACGATTACATGGAAGGGATTAGTGGATAGTTGAGTACGAGGAATCCCTCACGGTATTATATTATAATAACGTGATGTCTCTGTGCCTGTATATTGTATATCTATATCAGGTCAATACTGTATGTGTATACATGTATACAGCTCTCTATACATACTTGAAGTTTAAGATGCGGAAGAAACTTCTGGGGTTTGAGTAAAAACTAACATCATAAAGAAGCAAAGAAACGGAGAAGAAGAAGAAGAAGGAAGAGGAGATTGGTGGTACTTGATGATCGTGGTATAGATTCTGTACACATAATACAAACTGTGTGGGGAGATAAACAAGTCGTAGAGTGTGTGTATATAAAAAACTTTGTTATCCAGAGTATATCTATTATATCATAATAATATGTGTACGTATGTATGTATGTTGTTACATTTAAGTAAAGGTGGAACTACTTAAGTCCCCATGTGTCCTCAGCCTATACATGTACAATGTAGTGTAATAACTATAAACATTATATTACATTATATAATACACCCACAAAGTCCACCGTGGTCGTCTGTGTCTGCTGCATTCAAAGACGACCACGTTGTTCTGTGGGATAAGAGATGATGACGAGGAAGGAGAATATAAGGACCAACTAAATAATAAATAACTTATTCTTTATTCTTTTTCGTTTCTTTTTAGTTGAATGTCACAGCAGTCCACTACGTACTCTATGACTGACTGCTGCTGGATCTTACGCGTAAGTTACATTATATGTATACAATATTATTGTACTGTACATAATATGTACCTTCAGTTATATCATCTGTAGAAGGACATGTATGTTATGTCTCCTATCTCTGTTTGGGGTTTCAAATTCATTTTTTTCTCTTGTTATTACACATTTTCTTGTTTCATATACTTTTCTATGTGCTATAGTCTGGTATTTGGTAGACATTTATGAAGTTTACAAGAACGGCAATATTGACAACTGACAATGTTTCATCTGATGAGAATGAATGAATGGGAAAGAGAACGAAAAAAATCATGAATGATATTCCTTGGAAAAAAACGATCTGAATTCCCCACCTTTGCGTCTCTGTCTTCTTTTTTCATTTTCATCTTTTTACTGTTTATTTTTTACATGGCCCTTTATCCACACACTACACACTGTATACACGTAAAATATAGTTAAGGTCATACGGACAATCTGCAGAATCGTAATAAGAACCGACTGTTTGTAATCTTTTCATTATCAATGTTATCATTATGGTCATCGTTTTGAAAATTTTTAGTGTTTCCATGTGGAGAAAAAAAACAACAACCCGCTATACATAAATAGATATAGACTCCAATTTAGAGTAAATTAGACACAAATAAGGCAACAGCAACGTTTTTTTCACGGAGATGTGAAAGGCGTTTTTGTCGTTTGTTAACTCCATGTTTACTTTATCTTATATATGATGAGATACATGCATGTAGTTTAGCCTTGCGTATTTGTGCCCAACATTTAGAGTTTGAGTAGGACGAGAACCGTCACTTCCACATTTTCATTTTCAATTTAGCTATTGAGTATTTTAGGTCAGTTTTATTTAAGCCGAGTTAAACATACACTCATACGCACAGAGGAAATGTTCAGTTCAGCGCGAATGTTGCATTACTTGTACATTTTACTAAATACGGTTTATATATTCATACAACCCGTATTCACAGAGTACATACATAAGTATACATAATGTGTAATATATCTGCATGTGTATGAGTGTGTACATAAAAGAGAAAAAAAACATTGAGGAAGGAAAAAAATGGTAACTGAAGCTTAAACAAGGAAATGGATGGATTCCAAGTTGACCCATGTGCAACCCAGATATAAGAGAGGGGTCAAAATATGTGACCGGAAGCTGACAAGGGTTAGATGTCACCCTTGAAATATACATTCTATTTTGAGCGAGCCAGAGCCAAGGACTAGCCTAGTCCTTGCTCCCCTCGTCCATTCCTTGCACTCATGCATACATACATACATATTACATATATTTATGTATACTTTTAGTGCCTCGTCCACTTGCTAAAGAACTGTGAACGAGAAGTGATCTGGAGGCTTCGTGTAACAATTAAATACTTCCGTCTTCTTCTCTTGTTCCGTCTTCTTTTTTGTTGGTGTTGTTATTTATGTACAATGTACAGACACATAATATGCATGTATGAGTGGTATTCTATGTCCTTTTGCTCCTTCGCCTTCTTTTTTCCCTCGCCTTTCATCTTCGTCTTAGTCTTTTTGCTCTTCATCATCCTTTTCTTTGTTGATGATTTGTCTTGCGTGTTGCCCAAGATTAAACTCATTTGTTGAGTCATAATAACAATTATTGCTCTTATAATCACGGGCTTTCATAATAACAACAATGTTAAAAATGTTATTTCACAATAAATAACTATAACAATATAGATATATACAGTGTTAAGCTATATTGCTAAACGTAATGGAAGCTTTAGTTTTTTTTGTTTTTATCAAGTAAAGTTGTACATTGTGCACTATCTGCATCTTACTTTGTACAGTACAATATACACATACATACATATGGCCGTGTATTTTTATGATTATAGATACAAGATACAGTTATACAATACTTGAACTTGAAATTATTTTTAGCTAGGTTGAGGGTCGAGAGACAAGTTGAGAGAAAAACATGGAGAAGGGAAAAAAGAAAGACATGCAGAAAAAAAAAGAGTGGAAGAATGAGTTGAGTGACTGAGAAAGTGAACAAGTCAAGTCGTGGGATGAGAATCCTATGGAAAAATTTACCCAAGGCTAAAATCTAAGTTTTTTTAAATAGTTCAAAACCTTTATTTACTATGTATATGAGATGAGTTGAGCATAATATACATATCTGTGTATACTTATGTATTTTGGATGTTGTGTAAAGTTTTTCTCTTTTTTCCATCTTTCTTTCTTTTTTGTCTCCCTCCTTCTCGCCTTACTCTATCCTTTTTCTTTTCTCAGCTCCTTGTGCTGTTATTTTTACACGTTTTATGGCAAAAACAAGAATGGTTAGTGGACAGCCGTGGATATGTTCGTATTATGTATAATATACAGGCCTGTACCTACAATGTACTCTGTCCTTCGAACATACATACATACGTACACAATACATTGTACTATGTGTATTATGGGGGTTTCTATTTTCTATTTACAAAGTTCTTTCTCGCTCTCCTCTTTATCTTTTAAAATATTCAAAAATATTCAAATGGGCCTAAATACTTGTTTGGGGGGAAATCGTCCTATTCGTATTCGTATATCCGTCTCCTCTTTCGTAATCTCAAGATACCTACATATACATATGCATACGTACGCACCTACATAAATACTTTAGATGTCAGTAACTCTCTTTTTTCTATAGACATAATATTAGACATTAGACATGGATTGTAGATGAAGAAAAGAAGAAGGAGACGGAAGGCGAAAGAAATGAGGAATAAATTGAAAAAGGATTTGGAAACGACATTGAGTTTTTAGGACACACTTAAAATATATTAACCCTTCTCGATTCATTCAAGGCGCTCTGGTCTGACTCTGAGCACTGACAGTGAGTATGCGTACATACATACATCTACACATAGTAATGAATGTTCTTTTGCTCGCTATGTGTCCATGTCGAAAAGTGCTTAAGGATACGGATGTTTACTGTTTACCTCAACAAGAAAAGGAAGAGGATAGCGCGGATACATAATAAGACACGTTGAAAAACATACAGGGCAATGGAGTAGTTGTTTTATATTTATATTTATGATTATTAGTGCTATGAACTATTTTGATATTATTATGTATGTGCACTTAAATGTATGATATTATACGTACATTATATTTTAAAATAATAAGTAAGTACTATTTGAGCATCACTTTTGATCTCACTTGGATTTGGAGAATTGAGGAAACATGCACAATAAGTAAATATAATATATACACAGATAGTAATACACACAGAGGCAGATGATACTTATCGGAAATTCAAAGCGAGATAGTCAAAACTTCTTATAGGTCGTGTGTCTTTAAATCTGGCGTGGCAGTAAATTGTAGCTTATTTTTGAGGAAAAAATAGATATATGCGATATACTTGACAGTGGCCAGCTTGCTCTCATTTATTTCATACATTTCTCGTATTTCCTCATAGCTCATGACACTTTGGACCAACGATGGACCATAAGAGAGAGAGAGAGGGAGAGAGATGGACTCCCCTGGAGACAAAAAATTCTTTCTCTCTTCCTAATTTTCTCTCATATGTATGTGTATATACACAGTATTATGTGTACAGACTTCTTTAGATAATATGTTTTAGTATGGTGATCTTTTCCGTCTGTATATAATATCTATTTAAGGAAGAAAAGTTGAGGAAGATCCAGGAAATAGAAACTAAAATATTGAGTGCATGAACATTCACAAATGTAGGTAATATCTATGAAGTATATGTAGGAGCATATGTATATGAGCATCACGATGCATGATATGTGTAATGTAAGAAGGTATCTAGATATTGGAGAGGTCGAACGTCTGCGTCTGTGGTTTGAGAGAAAACGATAAATTTGAACCCCTTTTGTTTAACAGTATGTCTATGTCTATGTCTGTCTGTCCCGTGAGCTTGTCCATACGCGTAGATTGTAGATCTCTCTAACTGCAGTCTTAGTAGCAGTAATAGTGTAATAATAATAATGATTATGATGATAATAACGATGGTAATATGTTGGCTTCTGTGTGTATGCGTATGAGGGAGTCCACATACATACATAATACATACATAGATGCTTACATACAAGGAAGAGGAAGAAAGAAGTAGTATAAGGATAGTCGCACGTGCGACTGGGTCGACAGACACACTCGGAGTTCACGCCCTGGCCCCTAACACACATATGATTGACGGTCCGTTTTCCGACTACTCCTTGGACTTTCCTTCTCATTACCCGTTTACTCCGTTACGACTACTTTAGTACTTTTTTCTCTCTTTTTTTCTGCTCTTCCTTCTCAACCTCTACAATTCCTCTTGCATGGAGTTTTTACTAACCCTCGTCCAACTGTGAGATGTCTGCACGCTCCAAAAACTATCCTTTCCATAATATAGTCATCGACACTATCATTTTCTTCCTTGTTCTGCTTTGCACTGTGTGAGCATGTGTATTTTATGTACAAGAAACAGTATCCAATTTTTTTAGTGTATGTATGTGCAATGTGCAACCATATATTATTATACTAAAAGAGGCAACTTTGATTTGAACTGTTCTTATTTCTCTCATAAAGGATACCTTTGTTGTGTGTAAAATACATTAAGCAGTAAGTGGCTGTAGTATATGACATCAAAGTCAAAGTTGAACCACCACCACCAGGGTAGTGAAATTTGACTTTCCACACACTGTGAGCCGAGTCTTAAACTTTTTTGGGATTTGGTATTTTGAGGTGGATATAAAAGAGTTTTCTGGGAATTGCAAACACATGCTGTAGTTACTTTTTTTCAAAGTTTAAAATTTGAACATGGGATTCATCGTATATACTTATATATTGATTTTTAATATTTTTACCAGGACTCGGCCAATATTCTCTTGCACATTACATTACGTATGTATACTGTATTGGGCATATATTACGTAGACTGTTGGACAGAGGAGATGAGTGAGTAAAAAGTATAGGGACAGCATTTAAAACAGTCTCTTTCTTTTGCTAACGGTTAACTTGACTCAAATTACTATTTTTTTGGGTTCATAATGAATTTCCATGTAAGTAAGAGGAACATGGTTGAGGATTACATGAGATGTGTTTCTCTTGTTGGTCCTCTCTGTCGTCTCTTGTCCAAAAGGTCTCCAGCATCTCCATTCTTTATTTTTTCTGCCTTCGTATACCTACTGTTTTACTGTGTGTAGACATTGGAGTCTTATTATTCTTATTCTTGTTTTTTTCTAAGCTCCTGTCCTGTATGTGGACACAGGAAGAGGAGGTGGTGGATTTTTTTGGATTTGGATTTAGCCACAGCAGTCAGTAGATTTACCTAAAGTTTTATGTTTTAAGACTCCCGAGGAAAAAAATCCATGGACATGGATAAACATTTAAGCCAAAGGCTCTGGCTCTACACTTTGCATGAACATGAACATGTCTTTATCATGAAAGAAGAAGCCCAAGAAATAGAAAAAAAGAGTGACACTTGCTCTATTTTCTATGAGTACACGTATACATTATACATACACTCTGTACTCGTTCTGTATTCGGTGTATATACTTTCTGTTTTGATCATGTGAGATGTGCCGTCAAAAGCTTCAGGAGAGAGATTTCAAATTTCAAGGAAAAAATGTCTCGAATGGACAGGGTTTAACATTCAAGGAGACAAACAAAGAATCAGAAGAAAAAGAGACAGAAAAAATCATAATACATACCTATATCTACATACATTATGTACATCTCTATCTATTGTGAACCATCATGCATAATGTCTCTGCATAATTCGTCTTGGCCTTAGCCTTCCTTTTCTTGTGATGTATATACTTATCACATTACATTCATGGACCTTGCTTGTCATTAAAATGTACGACATTGAATTTTTACTATTTTTGTTTGCTTTATTTTTATTACTGAGTAAATAGTTAATAGCTAATAATGTTCTTTCTACAATTTCCTTAAAAAACTTGTCAATATATTTTCAACGGTGTAAAGGGAAATATACTTAACTGGACAGGAATTTACCGGAAAGTCTTATGTCTTATGTAGTTGAAGGCAAGTCATTACCATGAAATTTGTAGTATTTACCATCCAGATTTTTACTGTATGATCGTCATGTGTCATTCATTTGTCCAGTCCAGTGGTCATTAATTGTCAACGCAATGTGTATATATGATATAGCAGCCTGGTTCCGATAGCCAATAATGGAGATATTATATGTACATTGGGGTACATTCCTTGTCGTATTCCTATAGCTAGGAAGTTATAGTTGGCGATTGTTTGTTGTAAACTAGGTACTTACTTTTATCTATATAATAGATAGTTGTAATTTGTAATGTTGATGATTTTTGCTCTTTTTTCTCACAATAACCAATCCATCGTGTGTATTTATGTATACGGATTTAGAATTTTTGGAACAAAGGGCAGGTTTTAAAAGTTTTACAACTCTCGTTGCATGGTCATCTCTTTTCTATTTTATGTGCGATGTGTTATATATGTATGTATGTAAGCGTCTCTGTATCTCATTCTCATCCCTTGACTGACCCTAATAACAATAATATAATTCTCCTGTTGAAGCGTAAGCTGAAAAAGTTTCTTTTTCTCACAAAAATAACCCTTTTGCTTTGTCCTAAAACGGCTGGATATATTCCTCCTCTCTGTATCCTTCTCCGTCTTCTTCTTCTCTCTCTTTCTCTCTCTCTCTCTCTCTCTCTCTCTCTCTCTCTCTCTCATTCTTCTCATACCATCGTCCATCCATGTCCAGTTCAGTCCAGTCCAGTTTCCATTTATTTCATTTCATTATTGTCAACTTTATGGGCCAAAAATGCACCACCACCATCTGCGTGGTGTGGTGTCCGTCATTTCCACGTATTATAAATACGTATAAATATACACTCTTAAAATCCATATCCTGAATGCGTGTGTGTGTCCACTCGAAAACGTTTATCTAGATTGAAAATCTTTTTTCTTTTGCCCTTTTTAAACATTTCCACATATGTAACTATCATGTTCATCGTGTATCTACTTAAATACTATTTCTACTGGTCACTCTTTATTTTGTCCCGCTCTCTCGTCTCTAACCTTGCAGTTTTATTTAATTTGGAGAAAAACACTTTGACCTCGAGTTTATACATTCTATGCTGTGTTTTGTCATCCTTATAATGTATAATAATATGTACAATGGGCATTTGTAGGAGCATTTCTTTAACATGTACGTATACAACATCAGCATGTACAGAATCCAGACTGGTGTTCACCTACGCCGTGTACATATACTTGTACTGGTGCTACGTAAACAACACTTAAAATGAAGTTACTCAATCCGTCCGTTCTGTACAACACGTTCCATGTGTACATTAGACCTCTTCATTTTACACAAAAACGGCCAAAGTTAAGCGGCCAGGTCGTCATGTTGTTCCTTTTGGGTCACTAAAATTGGGAAAAAAATTTGATCCCGATTGTTTGATGTTTAGAACTCCCCCAAGGTCATCCAAGTTAGATTGGGGATTTACATTAGCTTTCACCCCGAAATCATGCATGTTTGGGGTGGGGAGTGAAGGGGGACAGGTAGAATTTTTATTAGTACCGGAATTAAGAGGTCCCAGATAGACACCGTATACCACAAAAGGACAGCTTATGAA
>JAQIVE010001644.1:0-23625 GCA_034698285.1 Sminthurinus bimaculatus | reverse complement strand
TATAAAAATCAAAAGTGGTAACGAGCAAATACATTGCCAGAGCCTGAAGTCCGTCTTCTCTGTATTCGTATTCTAGTGTTACTGCCCTTGTTTTAGCAAAAATATATAGTACACGTTAGGTATGGGACCAGTTGCAGTTCGACTGTCAATAATAAACCATCATCATTATTTGTCATTTTGACAATTTTACCTTTTACCATCAAAATCAAAATACCGAAGACCAGGAGCAACAGGTGACAGGTACTTACTTACACTTATTACAATATATCATACACACTTAATATTTAAGTGTTTATGTCTGTTGTCATTTTTTGTTTAAATGCCTAATATCTTACTCAGTTTTAGCATTCTTTTTATGACATAAAATAAGTACATGATGCATAATTGAACAACTATTTTGTTGGTCCTGTCCTATATGTTGTGTGTACAAGTGTCAAGTGTCAAAATGTGTTTATTTTGCTGTGATTTGTGATGTGTGACACACATTATGTGCGATATTTGCTTCATTAAATATGTTTCATAATAAAGCATCTTAAAACACGTTACAATAATATTCTATTGTTATTTGCTCTTTTTTAAGGCTAGTGATATTATGGTACCAAAAGAAGATTCTCACAGCTCAAGATGTTACCAGGTGCTGAAGGAAACGATATTATGTCATCCTTACGAACTAACAATATCTCTTTCACCATTTATAAAATAATAATATGAAATAAAGGAATCACATGTACTACATATTCATCATTACTTACTGAATTTAAGTATTTAAGTCTAACGTTGTTGCTGTGTTTCATTTTAGGATTTCTTCGTACAACTTGGAAAGAAGCAAAATATTATTGTCTGCCTTCCCACCGGTAAAATATAGCCCTTAATGTACTTACATAATGTTATGTTGGCATTTGGCATTATTTTTAGCTTCATAACAAATAAGTACGTACGTACTTGCACAAAACTTTATTTACTTAATGTGATTTTTTTGTAAACAACCCTAGGGAGTGGAAAGACATGGATTGCAATCCAGCTTGCGAAAGAATATCTACAGAAAACGATTGAGTAATTTTGTATACATACACATTTATCATTTCATAATTTATGCTACAATGTTTTTTACATAGTATAATTATTTTATATTTTATTACACAAACAACAAAACCTTTGTACTGCATTGTCTTTTTATTTTATGTTCAATTGTCTTTGACAATCACCTCAACTTCAACTTCAAAATAATAAATAAAATAAATCCTTTTTGTTTCCAAAATAGGCAGGGAAAGAAGATAATCGTAATAGCATGTACTGTTGCTCTAACCAAGCAACATTTTGACTCCTTCCGAGAGAATCTACCAGACGTTCGACCGGCCTCTGCTCCAGAACAAGTCAACGGAGATAAAAGTAATGGCAACAGGAAGGAAAAGGAGACGATCCACACGGTGGATTATTTATCCAGCGATCGGGATGTCGACAGTTGGGAGTTGCCTAAATGGAATTCGTTCCTCGGGAATTGTCACGTAAGATACATGAAATAAATTGATTACATTTTGACTTTTGACTATAAAAAATAAAACCAAAAAACTATTTTTTGCTCAATTTCTCTAGTAAATTTTAACTTTTGATAAATGGTCTCTAGGTAATCGTAATGACTCCGGAAACGCTGGTTCGTGCCTTAACCCACAACTTTATGGATATTACTGAAATATCCTTGCTAGTGATGGATGAATGTCATCACACCGACAAAAAACATCCAATGAACCAGGTGCGTTTTATACGAAACAATTCTTTTTCAAACATTCGCAATTTACATAATACAAAAGTTTCATACTATAGTTAATACTTTTTACTTACTTATATTATTGTACAAGTTTTAAATTACAGTATTTTTTACATATTATTATTTTATTATCTCACATACAGATCATGAATAGTTATCACGAGTATTTAAAAGATCATGGCAGAGCAGATTTACCGAGGATCTTGGGACTGACGGCAACCATCATTAACGGGAAGAAAACCTCAAATTCGGTGGAGAACGAGGTGAAAGAAGTGGAAAAACGACTTGATGCCAGAGCCAGCACGTATTGGCAATATGAAGAAGTTTTAAAGTAAATTTTTTTAAACACTTTTCATGATCCATTTTTTTATGTGTAAATCTTGTTACTATTGATTTTTTTTGTTTTATACTGTGGGGAAAATTCTTTGATGTGATACAGTGATTAATGTTTAAAAAATTGTTGTCCTTTATCATCCCTAGACATTCAACCAACTCTGCAGTCATATATGACAGGATTGCAATGGCCTCAAGTAAATACAGTTGGTCTTCACAAGAAGACTTGATCAAAGCAGAGTTGATGGAGTTTTGGAACCTTGTCCATGAGCAAGATAAATCCCATTTTAAATCGGGTCGCACGGAAGAAGTTAACCACCCAAGTTATAGTCCCGACCGAGTGTACATTAGGAAAAAGGGCGAGCTGGAGAAATTCAAGTCAATAGTTAGCGACGTGCTCAAAGTGTATGAGGAGTTGGGTAAGTATAAAAGAAAATAGTTTCTTTTTTTATACATAATAATATGAACTTGATTTAGATCAAAACAAAAGTATAATAAATTAAAACAAAGAATAATGAACTATTGGTAAATACATATTTTCAATTCAGGTCCTTACTGTGCAGCTTACGCTGCAAGGAACAAAAGAGTTTTTATTCAATTACTCGAAAATATCACCAATCCCAAAGTTAAAGAGTTTTACTCTAAATTGACCGATGCCCTAACGAAATTCGAAGAAAACATTACACAGATAATGTCGAGCAAAACAGAAGCGGAAAGGGTACCGTACTTTATCACGAAGAAACTGCAACGTCTTTTGGAAATTTTAGGAGAATATGGGTAAAATATTTTTATGCTTTAAATGCCTTCAAATTTTTGAAACGGTCTGTTGTATATAATTTTTTATTTTTGTTACAACAATGCTAATCTAATTGACTTGCTCATTTAATGGTACTGTAACAAGTATGAAGAATCAGATTTGATTTTTCTTTTATTTTCCTTGTACATTTGTATGCAGACCTCCTAACGCCGAATCTCTTTGTGGAATCGTTTTTGTGAAACAACGACTTACAGCCCAAGTTCTTTCATGGTTTTTAGAAGTAAGGACAGAATACAGAATGATATATTTTTTTTGCTTTTTCTTATTCTCTATCTCAATTTTATTCTGTAGTTTTCCGACTCCTCACTCCTCATATTATTACGTATCAATTTTTATTATTCCTATGTAATTATTTTATTTTTATTCATGGATTTTTACCAATATTTTAGGATTACGCGTCTTTGGTCCCCGAAGGAAATTTTATAAAAGCAAATTTCGTGATCGGCTCGGCAAACAATGAGATGGATGCCAGAGAGACGCAGGTCTCAATAAAAAAGCAGACGGAAATACTGCGAGGGTAAATTATAAATTACTGCTCCTGTTTTTGCTCAACATGAGGAATTCTAACGATTTTAAATTTTAAGTGTAATTTATGTAGTTTACTCATTTTTCTCGGCTTTATAAAGATCTTCATTTAAATTACTTTAGGTTCCGACAAAAACAGTACAATGTGCTCGTTGCTACAAATGTGATAGAAGAAGGTCTAGACGTTCCCATTTGCAGTCTTATTGTTCGTTTTGATGAGATTCAAAATTATCCGGTATGTGCTAAACTTACTTATGGTATATAGATTTTAAATTTTAAACATAAATACTGTAATTTATGCTTTTGCTTTTTATTATTGAAGAGTGGAAAATAATATTGTTTCATTGTTCATGAATGTGCTTAAAAAACTAGTCGTACATTCAATCAATGGGACGAGCGAGAGATCGAAACTCCAAATTCATTGCCTTCATCTCTTGTGAAAAAGATGTGGAAACGTACGAGCGGTTCCAACGATTTAATGCGAGTCTATCCGACTACTTGAAGGAAAAAGCTCTTCACCCGTTTCAAGACGACGAGGATGACGACTCTCCGATTTCTGCCTTTAATGGAATCCCCGATTTTGCTCCCTATGGAGTTCGGACACCCGCCATCACGGCCAGTCAGGCAATCGCCATCGTTCATCAATACTGTCAGTCGCTGGCGACGGATCGCTACGCTTCTTTCCTCCCGATTTCATGGCACGACATTGTGGGAACTGAATTCAAGGCCTGGGTTCAACTTCCTACTAATTCTGTAGTTAGAGAAGTTACCGAGGTATTTTTTTCCTATGGCTTTTTTTGTGTGCATTTACTTTTTAAATAAAAATTGGCTAAATTACTTAAGAATTAAGAAGTTGACAATATTTTAGGTATAGTTAATTTTGAATTTAAATTAAAATTATTATAGGGAGATGCTCAGAAGTCGAAAAACCTGGCAAAAAGTTCCGCCTTTCTCAAGGTTTGTGAGCAACTTTTTTACCGGGGGGCTCTAAACCCCGATACTTTGTTACCCCATCCTTCATCCCACAACGCGGCCTTGCTGGCCATGATCAAGTCCCTAAGTGATGGAATCGAAACGGATACTTCGGGGAAAAAGGTGGGATCAAAGAAAAGGACACAGCGGTACTTGAAAAAGGTGTGGAAATTAAATTAATTAACATTTTTAAAGTTGTTTACAAAATTTGAAGTATATTTTCAGCATAAATATTTGTATTATTTATTATGTGAATGAACTATTTAAATAATATTATTTTGGCCATAGATTCCAGATTGCTTAAAAGAGTCCATTGTAGGGCCGAGGACAAAGTGCCGGATTTTTCAGTTAGTAGTTGAGCAGGAGCCCAAACTGGATGACCTTGTTTCTTCAAGTTTGTACCGATTTACGGAGCGACTCTCTTCTTTCGGTCTACTCGTACCGGCCGATCTCGACCTCAGCATGGTTTGCAATAATGCGTCGTAATTTCTTACATATTTTTCATTAAAATTCCACAAGGCATAAAGTATAAACCACATTTTGCCCTTTTTTGTCTTATTTACTTTAGATTCCCAAGTTTTTTCTCCATGTAAATCCGGCAATCGGATTTCTCACCGTCAGTTTGAATCCCGTTAAAGAGCTCGTGGACAGCGAGGATAAATCCGGCTTCCTTTCCCTATCTCAAACGGGCATTAGGAAGCTGGAGGACTTTGAGAGGTTCATTTATGGCGATCTTCTCCAGCTGAAGAGCGTGATTATGGAAAAGGCTTCAGCTGCCCCATCGATGCTTCTGGTTCCTTTGAAGCGCGAGCCTGGATTTTCTTGTATGTGAAATTGAAATTTTTATTTTTTTTACTGGAGACTTATTTTTGATTTTTGACCATTTTTTACCGTAATTTCGAAATTTTTTCATCCTCTGTTTTTGTAGCCAACAGACTTGGGATCCAGTTTGACCTTATTGATCGGGTGCTGAAGCTCCAGGAAGAACCACAGGATTTCTGGTCAACGGTGCCCCTCACTCGAACTGAGAAGATTGATTCAACGCCTTACTACGGAGATGCTCTCGTCGTTCCCTGGCATAAGGTCGGGGGTGACCCAGAGGTGAGATTTGAACGTGTACTTTTTTTTGTAAACTTATGATTTTAAGATTTTATAGTATTATTTCATTGTTGAATTTATTATTGTCTATTCATTGTAGCTTTTTGCCGTGGTTGACGTCCTGGAATCCTCCAGTCCGAAAACCGAGTTCCCCAACCTTCGCCCTGAACAAGGGCAAATCACCTATAAAGACTACTTCCTGCAAAAGTACTCGGCAAAAGTCCAGAGCATCCGGGATGAGGACCAGCCTCTGTTGCGGGTCAAGAAGATTCGAAATAACCTCAATTTTTTTACCAAGCAGGTGGTCAATCGTAAGCGTCGAGAGGAGGACGACAGTCAGATAGTCATCGAGTTAATCCCGGAGCTCACGAGACTTCATCCTCTCCCCGCCTCATTATACATTCAAGCCAAGTTACTTCCGTCCATCATGCAGAGGATCAGTCGACTCCTCCTGGCCCACGAGATAAAGATGAAGGTCAGCGGAGGGCTCGGAGGCCCTCATCAATTAGGGGGTGAAAAGTTAAAAAAGTCACCGTTTTCTTCCATCCTTTCCATGAGCTGTAAATCCCGTCTCATGTCCATCATGAGTAAGTTTAAATTTTTATCATTAGTATTCATACTTACGAATATTGTATTTTTTATTATATAATAAATGCTAAGCTTTATTTTGTATTTTTATTTTGACCTCACAGGCTTTGAAGAAGAGCGCAGGTTCCATAAAATGGAGGTCAACTCCGACCAACTCCTTGAGGACGGAGAATGCTCCAGTGACCATGAGATGAAAAGTCAAGTATCTAATTCGGTCAAAAGGCCAAAACTGGAAGAAGACCTTGAACTCAGGCTGGACTTTATCCATCCACGAGAGTACAATAATACCCCCGAATTGTTGGAACTGGCCCAAAAAATCCGGGCGAGAAAGATGGCCATGAAGCCCTTTGAGGACTCGAATCGTTTACAACAAAGTCACGGTGAGTGTTCGATTTTTATGAAATGGGGCATGTTTTTTTAGTTTTTATTATTTTAAAATGCTTATGAAATTTTTGGTTTAATTTTGATCCCTTTTCTCTTCTCACCTTTTCTTTTCGTATTAAACCCGAATTTGACCCCAGTTCTGATCGATGTGCACAGTAGTAGTTTGACTAACTTGAAAAAGTATGATTCTGACTTTGAGTCCATCTCTTCTTCCTCAAATAATGTCACACAGCCCTCACTTTTCTCTCTGATGCAAGTAAGGTTCTTCTGTTTTTTTTCCTGTTTTTTATCATGTCATTTTTTTGAATAATTTTTTTTAATATTGTGCAATTTTTAATTTTTTACACAGGGCATCACATTAAATGAGTCCCGGGACTTTGTATCCTTGGAACGTCTCGAGACAATCGGGGATTCCTTCCTCAAGTTGGCCGTGACCAAGTTCCTCTACACCAACTACTTGGATCTGAACGAGGGGCGGATGAGCGAGATGAAGTCATTTTTGGTGTCCAACGCACACTTGTATGGACTCGGGAAGAAGGCCTTCGGACTGGGCGAATACCTCGCGAGCGGGGTTTTCGTCCCCGAGTGTGCCTGGCTCCCACCCGGCTTTACAGTCCCTCCAAACATGGTACAGGCCGCGGCTCGTCATGACGTTAATGACGATATTTTTTTAGTCGATCAAGATTTTACTGATACGTGCTTGGCAAGATGGGAGGCAAAGCAAAATTTGTTAATAATTACATTTATTTTACTAATTAATTTTAATTGTATGATAAAATTCTAAAACGTTATGAATCATTGTGTATCAATAAATCTTTTCTTTGGTGTCACCAGGACTGTAGTGACGAGGATCTGGACGATTGGATCGCCGGGAAGAAGCGCAAGTTGGACGAGTTTGCCAAGAACAATAAGAAGAGGCAGCCGGACAATATTGGCTATGTGTATGGACGAGTGGGGGACAAGAGCGTGGCGGATTGTGTGGAGGCTCTGTTGGGGGCCTATTATTTGGCGGGTGGGCCGGCGGGGGCCTACCAATTTTTGGACAAGCTCGGTCTTCAAGGTCCCACCAGAAAGGTCAAGACGGACGAAAACCAAACTCCAGTGAAACCTGTACAAGGGCAAAAAAGGACCATCGAGGAGGACAAAATCAATTTGGACTGGATTTCGATCAAGAATTGTCCCCCGTTGACCTCCTACGATTTCATCGCTCCGCACGAAAACTCTGTCGGGAGTTTTCTGCCCGAGTATAAAGCGCTCGAGAAACTTATTGCCTACACGTATGAACAAGCTCAAGTTTTTTTCTTTAAAGTCATGCAATTTAGTGAAATGAAATAACAATGAAAATAATTTTCAAAAATGTGGAATAATTTTCATTTTAGATTCAAGGAGCCCTGGCTATTAGTTCAAGCCTTTTCTCATCCGTGCTACACCGCAAATAGGACGACTCCACCGTATGAAAGGCTCGAGTTTATCGGCGATGCGATTTTGGGTAAAAAAGTTTTCCATTTATGACTGTTATCATAGTTTTTACTTTTTATGTATAATGTATAAAAATCCAAAATTTTTCATAAAGTCATAACAGTTAACAGTACAATTTTTAAAAATTAATAGTTTTGATTTAATAAATATTTACTGGGTTTTAAAATTGTCCTTAGATTTCCTCATAACTGACCATATTTTTGCAAGGGGAAATTTGAGCCCGGGTCAACTCACCGACTTGAGGTCTGCCCTCGTAAATAATGTGACCTTTGGCTCACTGACCGTTCGCTACGGCCTGGATAAATTCTTGTTGGCCTCCGAGGCGGTGAAAAATGCCTACCGGGACTTTGTCGTTTATCAAACGGACAATGACCATAAGGTCACGGGACATGTAAGTTTTTGTTTATTCTTTCTGTTGTATGGTCTAAAATTCGTCAAGCTAAAAAAACTAGGCTATTTTTATTTTATGGAATTTCGACCTTTTTTTAACTTTCAGTTTAAATTGACCGAGTACGAGTCGCCCCTGATTGAAGATGTAGACGTGCCCAAGATTCTGGGGGATCTTTGGGAGTCTTTGGCGGGTGCAATTTTTTTGGATAGCGGGTATTCTCTGGATACTGTTTGGAGGGTTTTTTATCGCCTCATGAAAAATGAAATTGGTAAAATTTCAAGTTTTCACCTTTTATTTTTAGTTTTTATCATTTCACATTATATAATGATGGATCAAGTTTTATATTCTGGTGTTTAATTTTTTATGCAGTGAAGGACTGAATGTAGGAATTTATTGTATTATGTTGCATAATTTTAATTTGCTTGTAATTTACAATTTACAGATCTGTTTTCTCGCAACGTTCCGCAATCCCCGTTGAAACGGATTCACGAAAGATTCCCCGAGGCGAGAGATCTATTCACGTAAGTTCTTATTTTTTGTATGTGTAAACCGTATTAAAAACGAGAAAAACGAGTGTGACTAACAGCTAATTAATTTTTTGCGATTCCAGGGACGTTTCTGAAGAATGGCAAAAGAAGCCCGGGATGGACGAAAAATTAACTTACATGCGTCTAAATCTTCCGAAATCTGTTAAACATGACAGGGGGGAAATTGTGGGTATGGGGAAGAATAAACGAAGTGCCAAGGTGGGAGCAGCCAAGTATGCCGTTAAAATTTTAGACGAAGGTGATCAGTAAAGAGGGATCTGGGCTGGACCTGGAATGAAAGGAAAAGGGGGAATCAAATTGTGTAACTCACCATTATCTAAACATTAAAATTATTGCTAGGCTAGCTTGTGTTATACAGATAGATTTTATTTTACTATTTATTATAAAGATTCTATAATCAATGTTATTGATTGTTTGTGTTACCTTTCATCTTTCACTTACGTTTTTTATTATTAGCTATTTTTCAAGCCCTCTTCCTTTTTGTTGTCAAGTTTGAATCTCGATTGCTATGATTGTGCTCAATTGAGAAAGTGCCTTCGTGATAAAATAGTGGCAAGATGCAGAGGAACCATAAATAATTAATTTGTCGAGTGATATTAGAAATTATAAATTATAAATTAGTAGTATTTAGTATTTAGATATTCAAGTTTGTACATACAACGAACGATAATATTACAAGTTAAAAAAATTAACACAATCTCATTTAGTCAAGTGTCCTCATTTGTTTTTCAAAGCTTGACAAAGGACCATCGTTAAAATTTAAAATTATGATAATGATAATTGATAATATGCTTTAACTTGCAATTATGTAGTTAGAGTGATTAATATTCTTTAAATTATGTAGTATAAAACGGTAGATAAAAATGTGATTTGAGTTACTAAACAACGAATACTGAAGTCGGATTCGGGTTCTGAATCAGAGCCATGAACCATGTTCCAAGTTCCAAGTATGTCTTTCGTAATTTACAGAAAAAATAGATACGTAGATACTTATTAGTCATTAGCAAGGTTCGTCGACTAAAATAGTCGACGAACTTTGAGCCATTATAGTTTGCAATATATGAGATTGATTGTGATACAATATTGAAATGTTGTGATTTTTGTTCCTCTATACGTCAAAAAACAGTAGGAAAGTTTGCTTCTGATAAAAAACTTTCCTTGCTGCTGTATCTACATAGAACAATTATATTTTTGAATGTGGAGAATATTTTGGAATATTTTTAATTTTTAATTAATATTATTTAAATATTTTGTAACAATATCAAATTGTGCTCTCAATAGATAACTGATATGTAATTTAATTAGGTGAATGCTGAAGATGTAACCATGATAAATGATAATCATGTTGTATCATATCATGTAGATACCAGATATCAGAAAAATAAATCGGTTACCGTAATTACTTACGATTAGTTAAAATTAAATTCATCTTTTTAACTCCCCGTCGTTATTATTTTTGCCTTACTCGGACTTACGACTACGCTTTACGTTTCGCAGACTTAACTTTGATTCGGCATTAAATGAGGCAAAGTATAATATGTAAATAGGCATATGCGGCGTGCACTAAGATTGCAGTAAAATTTAGTTGACGGTTAAGGTGAGACAGACACGATCACGACTAAATACTGGTACCAATTATGATGTTTTATACTACATCTTATTATGACGCAATTATGCACAATTACATATTATTACTTACACCTCTGCATTCATTTTCATAAATTACGGTCATTTTCATTGACAGAAATTACACAGGTTCTTATTTTATAAGTACAATAATATGCGGTTTAGTTTCCCCGTGTGTGAAATATGGAACACACAATGGACATGAACAGTATGTATTATGTATAATGTTATACATAGAAAGCAAAGAAAGTTGACAATTCACAATTTTGGAATTGGAGTAGCTATAAATACTTACACAGAGAATGGAGAATGGAATGAATGAATGCGGAGAAATCTCGATCGTAAATCTTACACCATTTTATTTACTTTATACCGTGTGTAGTGTGGGCTGCGTGTATTGTACTGTTTGTAATTCAATGCACAACTTTTCACCATTTCCCATCATATGATTTACATACATATACATACATTATACATCTTTTGCCACTTGACAAAGTTAAGAGTGAAACGAGTTGGCTGGACTGGAAACTGGAGGAAACGGCAGTAGCAGCATGCAGACATTTTTCATTCAAAAAATGGTTAACATTAATATTATTATTACATTTTATATTTATTATACAAAGCAAAGGCGAGAATGGGACAAAAGAGTCCGCATGTGTATTTATGTATTATGTATGCTGTAAACTGTATGTAGTATTATGCTCTGTAGGTAGGTAGTAGGTAAGTAATAATATAATAATTTCTTTATTGTATAGTGTTGATGAAAAGATCCGTTTTTTTTCACCCAGATTTGTTCCCATTTCCCCTTCAGTTTTGTGACGGTGCGGGATACGAGTTGTAAATATACATACAACATACACATAATAATGTATTGTGGTGATGGACGGAGGAAAAACCCAGCAGAGCTCCCGTCTCGTCTCCTGTTCTCTCTTTATGCATTTTTTCGTGAGGGACAAAAAGAGATAAAACTAAACTAACTGTGGCTTTGGGTTCTAATAAAAAATAAAAACAAGAATTAACCGCGGTTCAAAATAAGACAGATTATCATTATGGAGCATTAATTGGTGTATTTATAAAGTATAGACAATCGGTTCTTCCTTTTTCTTCCCCTTTTGTAATTACTAATGTTAGTTACTTACTTAATAATTATAGACTACGGACCATAGACTATAGGAGTGAAAACTTACGGGAAAAGCCCATGGGTACTTACTTTAATTATGGGACGGATAAATACGGAAGAAACGAAGCGAGTCGGCGTTCAAATGGAGCAAAATTTTGCGTATTTTCGTTCGTCCTCAAACTTTCTGTGATAAGTAAATAAGAAATAAGTAATCAATCCAGACTCCAGATACATACTCAAATACATACAATTGGAAAAGCATCAGCGAGTTACAATTAAATGTGTTCAAAAAGTTTGAGTTGAGTGTGCTTATAGAAGGAACAGGAGAATAGCTGTAGTGGTCATCGTTTCCTGGTTCCTGGATGACTTAATTTCCTGATGGACCAGGAAAATGAGAATGGGGACAAGAGTGACGTTGGTGACCGGGAAAAGGACGACAACGACGACGATGACAGTGACTTTGGTGATGGGTAATACATAGCAAGAAAAATATGATAAAAATTAAAAATAATAAAATTAATTAAAATTAATTATGAATGGATAATAAATTTAGCTTTTTGTTTGTCCTTTGTCCTTTTGTTTGAAGGGAAAACGGGGAGCCGGCTTGGGTGCCCGGCACTGCGGCCTTCCAACAGACCACCATTGAAATTAGCATCTCTTGCCGGTATTTTTTATTGTTTCGAATTTCAACCATATTATCAATTATAAAGACCGACTCTCTGACCTTTGACCTTTGCTCTGAAAAAGGGTAGTCTAATATTTTAGTTAAAGCGTATTATTAGAAATCGAATGATGAAGGATTTTCTGTGTGTTTAGAAATTTGCCGGATCGTGACATCCTGTCACAGAGTGACCCGATTTGCATCGTCTACTATCGACCACCAAACAGTAAAGCCTGGGTTCAACTAATGCGCACCGAGATGATCGAGGATGACCTCAACCCAGACTTTGTGGCCAAAGTAAGTAATCTTAGTTTTTAAATTTATTGTGCTAGGCTGGTAATTTTTGAAAAAAATATTTTTTGCTTTCTTTTATACCAAAAACTTACCCAAATTCTCCAAGCTGAACACTGAACACTGTTTGTTCGTAAAATTGGAAAAAACAGGTTATGATTGACTATAAACTGGACCATGTTCAACCGCTTCGATTTGAACGTTAGTTTCTCAGAAAAAATGTTAAAATTAATTTTAAAAACAGTTTTTTGAACCTTCAGAATTTTTACTATTTAATTAGTCACTTTAAAATGGGAAACTTGTCCGTTTTTAGTGTACGATGTGGATTCGGACACGGAAAAGTTGTCCCGACAGGACACCTTGGGCTATGTTGATACTACCCTGGCTCAAATCATGTCATCAGGTCATGAAGGTCACACCCTGGAACTGATGACCTTTCAGCCTCATGACTCCTCCAAACCTGAAGGTCTTCTATATTATGGACTTTTCCCCAAAATTTATCAATATTGAGCATCACTAATATTTTAATTATCAGGTCAATTGATGGTTAAAAATTTAAAATGACCAATTTTTTCGTAAATTCTTAATCAGGGACGATCACCTTGACTCCGGAGGAGCTGACCAAGGAAAAGGACCAAGTGGTCCTCAAGTTTGGGGGATCTTGTAAGAATAAGTATTTCAAAATAATGAACGCAATTCAAAATTTTGGCAAATAATAATTATAAAATTATGATCATAAAATAATTATATTTTAGCAATAGGAAAATTTACCGGATGCCTCCCGCCAAAATCCTTCTTTGCCCTGAGTAAGCTAAATGAGGCGGGAAAATATGTGGTCGTTCATCGAAGTAGACTGAGTCGAGGAGTGGTAAGAAGAATATTTAAATATAATTTGAACTTTCCCTCCTAAAATCAAGATTGACCCTTAAATACCTATGACTGTTTTGACCTTTCCCCGATTTTTTTCGAAACGGAACCCGATCTGGCCCCCCTTAAAAATCTCCACTCGCTCCCTGTGCAACGGAGATGAGGATCGGGAGCTTAAAATTGACGTGGTTCAAAAAAAGTTTTCGGGGGCTCTCGTCGACATTGGATCTGTGCTTATGACCCTCAGCAAACTAAAACAGTATGGGTCAAAGGGCAACTCTGAAAGGATCCAGCTCATGTCACCCACTGGACAGGTTCCCTATTTTTTTGGAAAAATTTCCCATTTTTTTGAAAATCTTGTCAACTTTTTTCTTCTCCTATATCATTCTCAATATATTTAAATGTCAATTTTACAGCCAGGTATCTCTTACATTCGGGTTTTGACCTGCACCGTGACCCCGATCGTCTCCTTCATCGACTATCTGTATGCCGGGACACAGCTCAACCTTTGCTTTGCCATCGACTTTACTTGTACTTAAAAAAATATATTTTGAGACCCCAAAAAAAATATTTTGGTTGTTATCAGTTTTGTGACCTTGTAAAATTTTAATGATTTTGACCAAGGCTCAAATGGTGACCCGGCTGACCCGCAGTCACTCCACTTTCTACACAAGGCCGGTCATCCAAATGTGTATGAACAGGCCATCGCCGCCGTTGGCCTAGTGCTCGACGACTACTGTCCAAATACCTACAGCGTCTATGGCTTCGGTGCCAGGTATGATGAATGACCCTGACCCTGACGATTATGAGATCAAATTATTCAAAAACTTTGAAAGTGACTGTCAAAAAAATGTGTTTTTTCCCTTTTTTTTCAAGAATCCCACCGCATGGAGACATTTCCCACAATTTCAACGTCACTCTGACCAATTCGCCCCTGTGTGCTGGAATTCCTGGAGTAATTGACGCCTACAAGTAAAAAACATTTTTGCTCCTTTTCGCCTACTTTTGAAATTTTTACTCGAGAAAAAGGTCATAATTTTTAATTTTCTAAAATGACCTCTTGAAATTTTAGTAGAGAAAAGGTCATTATTTTCTAAAATGACCTCTTGAAATTTTAGTAGAGAAAAGGTCATTATTTTCTAAAATGACCTCTTGGAATTTTACTGGAAAGAAGGTCATAATTTTCTAAAATGACCTCTTGAAGTTTTACTGGAAAATATGCCATGATGTAGAAAAACGACCTCTTGGAATTTTACTAAAAAAAGGCCAATTTTTAAAAATGACTGCTTGGAATTTTACTTGAAGAAAGGTCATAATTTGGAAAAATGACCTCTTGAAGTTTTCCTGGAAAAGGTCATAATTTTCTGAAATGACCTCTTGAAGTTTTACAGGAAAAAAGTTCATCACATAAAAATATAAAAAAGTGACCTCTTATTGAAATTTAAAAACTTTGAAATTGTGCACAAATTTTATAAATTTCAGAAACGTTGTACCCAGAATCCAACTGTACGGCCCCACAAATTTCAGTCCCATGATTAAAACTGTGGCCGATCTGGCCAGCAAGAGTAAAAACGGGTCACAGTATTACGTCCTCATCATTCTAACAGACGGGGTTATCACGGACATTGACCTCACAAAAAAAGTAAAAAAAGTCTCAATTTCCCCGATTTTTTCCGAATTTCGAAACAAAAAACTAGACCAGACGATCTTGTGTCTTATTAACATTTTTTTTTTCGTTTAGGCTCTTGTCCAGGCCTCGATTTTGCCCATAAGCATCATAATAATCGGGATAGGAGAGGCGGAGATGGACGTGATGGAGGAGCTGGACGGGGACGCTTATCGAGTGACCTATAAAGGCCATCCCTGTGAACGCGACATTGTCCAGTTTGTGGCTTATCGAAGTGCCAGCTCGTGGAAAGCTGCCACTGGAGAAGCGACCATGGAGGAAAGAACGGAGACGGAGGACAAACCGAGCAATATTCCTCCACAAGAACAAGAACAAGATCAGCAACAACAGCAAGCCAGTGACCTCCAGCCCCTCATCGCGCCCCTCACTCCATTGTCCAGGGAAAATTCCCACATTCACTTGGTCACTGAGGTCACTCCAGGTCGAGATTACGATCAAAATCAGAGCCAAAGCCAAAATCCAAGCAGTCCAGCAGCTGCTGGAAAAACTGGAGAAAACGCGGGAAATTCGGTGGACCGCTTAAAGTCGGAACTGGACAAAACGGCCGAGGCTCGGACCAAACGCCTGGAGGACAGTCCGTTGGCTCAGGAACTTTTGGCTGAACTGCCCCTCCAGCTCACGAGCTATATGCAAAATCGGGGGATAACCTTGCAAATGATACCCGAGCCCAAACCGAAACCCGTCATTGCCCCGATAGTCAAGGAAAAAAAAGAAGGTGCGACGGAAGGCGAAGCCGAAAATGGCACCGCATAAAAAAAATCCAAAGTAAAAGTAGAAAGTTTGATGTTTTGTGTCTTGTATGTAATTTTAGTGAAAATTTTAGGTTAAAAAATTTTAAAAAAATGGTAAAATAATTACAAAAATGACCGTTTTTTTCAACAAGTTACAAATCATAATTCATGATACTAAAATGTATACGTAAATAATTTTAAAACGTAAAAAAATGATAGAACTTCCATTTAAAAGATAATAAATAAAAAATGAAGTTATAAATTGCTAAAAGCTAAAATAATTCTAATTTTAATCCAAATTCCAAATTCTGAATTTTTTCCTGGACTTTTCTTCACTCCCGGTCTGGAACTCTCTCGGCATTGGTGACATAAAAATCGTGCCAGCTGGACCAGTGAAAGTTGATAAAATAGTTCATGCCGGTTGGCCTCGTCGAGTTTTCCCGGGAGTAGTCAAAATCAATGTAGACCATTGCCCACCGATCCGGTGAAATTTCTTTGTGCAGATAGTCGGCGATAAAAAGTTCAATCTCCAGTTGCTTCTCCCGGTTGAACGTAGTCTGAGGAAAGATGTTGTGGAGGTCTGCTGGAAAAAGGGAGGAGGGCTGGACACCGAGTATGGAGGTCACAATTTGACCAAGTTCGTCTCCATTCTTTTTTTCCAGAGAGTCATAAAATGCCCGGTTTCCTAAAAGGCGAGATGAAAGATTTTCATTTTTCATCTATATTTTACAAAATGCAGGAGAAAAATTGCAGATTTAATTTTTCAAAAGCATTTTTTATTTTTAGTTTTTATAATAATTCCTTTTCTGTAAGTAAATTTTACTTGGGCTCTTAATGTCGGACTCATCCTTGACCTGACTCGTGTATCCTCGTGATTTGGTATTAAATAAATTGTCACTAATGACCTCAAGTCGGACAAATTCAGCTCGACCTTTGTAAGAAATAGAATTACATGATACAAAATACAAAGTCATTGCCATTGGCAAAAAAATGTAAGGAAAATTAAGTTTATATAATGTTTCATTAAAACAGACGTCAGATTTTATTGTATTTTCATAACTAATGTAGTCTGTAGTCTTACCACCGTGTCCGGTCCGATACGCGACGATTGGGTAACTAAGTTGACCGTTAACATTAAACTCTATGTAGTTGCTCTTGCCAATTGACACGTCATCCGGGATGTAAAATTCTCCAGTATGAAGGCTCTTTTTCTGGAACCTGGTTGGAGTCCCGGAAATGGATGTGAATCTAGGCACCAACTCGTTGTTAAAACAGGGGCCAATCGACCGAACATCCGCTGCAATGGTCTTATTTTTGGAACCTGGAAAAAGGCAAGCAGTTTTTTTTTTGTAAAATATTCTGCATAATTTTTCATAATTTTATTAGGATAAAAAATACTTTTTAGTTTACTGTTATTTTATTTACTTACCTGGATAATAAGCTCGGCTGTTTCTCGCACAGTCCTCCTCGTTTGAGAGGCGAATACAAGTTCCAAAAGTGTTGACAAACTTGACAGTCATGTCGACCTTTTGACATCGTGGGCTCTCACCTCTATTTGCATTGTAAGTAATGCATTTTCCTGAAAATTCATAAAATTATACAATTTAATCTTATACAAACTTGAAACTAAATCAAAGTTGAGCACAAGTTGAACTGAAATTATTGGAATTTCGGTCAAGGAAAAAGTTTGAAAAGTAAAAAAAAAAAAGTCCCTGTATTATTATTTTTCAAGTGTATTTTTTCTATTCATAGTTAAATTTTTAAAAGTGTACCTGTTCCATTAGCAGTGTCACAAAGTTGAGCATAAGGCTTCTTTACCTCCTCCAGGTCGGAAAATAGGTCAGGACGTTTCCGGTTTTCTTGTTGTCGTTGAAACCTTTGCCGAAGGTCATTAAACAGCTGCTTTGCGTCCTCGGCCAACTTCTTGCTCTCCTTTGCGAGATCTAGAGCATTTTTCGATTTGTTGATTGATAGTTCAATTTTTGAGTCAATCTCGGTTAGTTTTGTCTGAAAATCGTTGTCGTTTTCCAGCGTCTTGTTTTGACCTTTGTTTCCGGTCACAAAGAAGCGTAAATTAAGCAGATAGAAGACGGAGAGGAACAAATATACACTGCAGGTCTTCATCCTGGTTTTTGGTAAGTTAATAAGCAATTAAACAAAAGTGTAAAGTATAATTTATTTTATAGCTTGCTGAAAAAAGTTCTTTGTAAAGAAACAAAACTATGAAAACTTTTATGCAATTATATTTTGTGATCTTCTCCTTCCTCTTGTGGTAGGTCAACTGAGGATATTTTTTACATAAGTACTAAGATGACCAAAGGATATTATACTTTTACGCATGTATTTTACTTTACTTAATCCCACAGGACAGTTGGACTCACAGCTATCAGCTATGTGTGTAAAGTGTAAAATGTATTATAAATTATAAGAAATCAAAATTGGCTTGAGACTTCAGTTGTCAGTTTTGTCGTCATTTACTGTCAATGCGAGACAAAGTTCGTCTTCTTCTCTGCAACCTGTGTATAAGTGTATAAGATACATACAATATCTGGATAAGATATCTGGATTTAAGATGTATGATGTCAAGAGTCCAAGTCCAACGTACCTTTGATATTTACATGATATAAATGGACGTTTTCAAGGGAAAATGCTCCTTTTATCTTATTGACATGCTTGTAATTTATGATATTCCAAGTTTTAAGATGAGTAATAATAATAATATATTATTGTTACTTTGTCTAATGTTTGCTCAATTATCAGTACAAGAAGTAAGAAGTGTATCATAATACACAGATATACATAATACATACCTAAATAAGTACAATGTAAAGATAATTAGAAAAACGTTGAGGTTGGTTTTAAAATCGTCAATCATCAATGTAACTTACATTATATGCAAGCAAGTGCATTTTATACAAGTAAGCAGTAAAAGTACTGTAGAAAATCGTACCATTTTATAAAATAATATATTTATGATGCCATTTTATAATCTATCAGCATTTTTCAATCAGGAGTCGATGATAAATGATAAATATAATATGATATGCTTGCTGGAAATTTCTGGAAGGTACTTACTACTTACATATAGGAGCGTTTGAAACCTGAAAACATGTTTACGATTAAGATTCTCATGTCTCAAGGCACCGAAGTCTCCCATAGTCATTTGTGTTGAAATGATTCATAGGTTTGATATACATTTATGATAGTTTGGTAGTAAATAATAATATGCCATTTTGTTTGATGGTTCTTTTAAAGGCTTTTTAGTTTGACAGCTGTACATAAAAGATATACATACATATTAGTAATTAAGGAAGTGCATGCATTTTTAATTTGAAAAAAAGAACCCATTTAAGAGCAATAGACAAAACATAGAGAAATGTTTCTACCAAAGGTACTCTTTGTCTGTCATCTGTCGTTTATCGAAAATTTCCACTCAATTTTTACTTTCTCCATATACAGCAAAAGTAAAATTTGATCCGAAATTCGATTCTCGACCAAAGACAGCGATTATATTATTATAAGATACCCCAAAGCCTAAAGCATTCAAGTAAGTAAGTCCACTTGAAAAAAATGTGAACAATTCTCCGATGATGATTTTGAGAACGCTGCATGAGAAGGAAATAAAGTAGAAAATACTTTTTTAACCAGTTTCATTATTTTTTTAACGTTTTATCGCTTTTAATGAGTTTTCTCTCTCAGGATTTGAATTCGGCTTGGAATGATAAACACAAAACAGAAGCTTGAAGCTTGTGAAGATTCTCTTCATAGAAGGATCACACAAAAGCAGACTTTCCGACTTTCTCTTCAAATAATTTTTGCTACTGCTAAATAGCAACAGAATTGACAACAGTAATATAATATTATAACGGCTTGCAATACTAATACACAAAATGTTACATAAACACCAACAATAATATTATTTGTTCATAACTCATCTTTTTCTTGAATAGGTGAAGAAAAAAATCTTGAGATGCTTTAACTTCCCCACTATGGTTATATTATACCTACAATACTTTGAGATTTTTGGTAAATGCTAGTAGAATAGAGAATTTCAGTATAATTAGGTATATTAAAATAATATTATGGTATAACATTGACTAACAATTAGGTAACATTTAAGAAGAGAAAGGAGAAACAATTGTTATAGATAATACTATGTAAGTTAGTAAGTATACTGATTTAATTTAACGGACGCTCTTTGGTCGGTTTTCAAGGTACGACTTCAAATCTGGGTTCTCTTCAATTCTCTTGACAAAGGCCTGGAGGTTTGGGTAATTTTGGAGAATGTCCACTTCATAAATTGGTCCAAAGTAGGTGAGGAAGTGGAAGAGGGTCAGGTCAGCATAGCTTATGGACTTTCCAACCTGCGATAAGGGACGGAAAAAATGAATAAAAAAATCGTATTAAGTATGATTGTATGTATTTATAAAATCAGTAAAGATAAGACACAATCAATAATCAAAACATTATTATGTGCAAAATAGTTTTTTAGTTTTTAAATATCATTCGATTGACATCGATTATTAATTATTATACAAAATGATGTGAAAGAAATGAATGATTATTTATAACTCACAAAGAATTCATTTCCATTTGCTTCCAGGATCTGATTGAACTTATCAAGATACTTTGGGGTGGCCACTTCCACTGCATTTTTTAGGGCAGCTGCCTTGGCTTCATCATCCTTGGCCATAAAAGCGGCTCTCCATGCTAAGTAAAAAGAGAAATAAATAATGAAATTTCAAACTGCTTAATTCAGTGGATAATTATTATGTATTTATTGTGTTATGATTTATGATAATATATTATGGTTGTTAAATGTTAAATGTATTTATGAGAAAAAAATATTAAAATCTTGTTGACTTAAATAAAATTAGCATATATACCTTCACCGTAGTCTTTTAGGGCATCACTAGAATTTAAGAAAAGATAGAATAATTTAAAATGCATATCATTTAAATAATATTATGTACTTACAAGTTACTACATACTACTCGCTACACAACTGATCGAACAGTTCATATTTGCATTTTTGCATGACATTGATAACGATAAGGACCAAAATATTATGGATTAAATATTAAATAGAATAAAACCAAACCATCAGTCAAAAAAATTTTCAAAGATTATGAACTAACTTGATCTCGTCAATTCTAGCTGCCTCAAGTTCATTGGCCCCAAGGAGTCCGAATTTTCTCGCCAAGAAACGGCCAATGGTTCCAGACTGGGACAAAACTTCTCCATCAAATTCCAGAGCTGGGACTTGGCCAAAAGGTAATTCTGAGAACAACACATGCAGTCACCATTATTATTATCTTCTCATAAATTGTAGCAAAATTCATAGCTGTTGAAATTTTTACGAATGGTTTTACAAAAAAAATTTTTTTATAGTCACTGCATAAAATTTTCCATGATTTAATAAATGCTAAAATTACTTCTGGAAACACTGATAAAAAATTCAAAAAATAACTAGCAAAATAGAAAAAAGCTGGTAATATTTTGTCTTTTTATAATGTGAGAATTTGTGATCCAAGCTCTTACTTTCTTTAATCTCGGGGGGGATGACTCCAGGTTGACCCACCGTATATGGCAAGCGAACGTCTTCAAACTCCACCTTGGCCAGGTTGAATAATAACCGGATTGGCTCGGCTAATCCTTTAAGATCAAAGTATGTCAACTTGTATTCCGGCATCTTGATGTATTATCGATTTTGGTTATAGATTAGTAAGTAAAAGTAGGAAAACTAATATAATATTTATGTTGTGCGTGTTTTTTAGCAGAAGAATAAATGTCGTGAGGGAGAACTTTTTCACAAGCTGCTGTCACTCGCAAAGCCACTTTCTATCTGTCGGTCGGATTTTTCCAGGAGACGCTCAGCAGTGCAATTTCGAATTCGCTAGTTGAGCTGAGTTGAGCCTCCCTCTCGCTCGTTCTCCTATATATCCAAGATTATAATGGTGATACATGTGTATGGTGTATGAATAATATGACAAACTTCACTTTTAAATCTTTAGCTATACACTATACACATAATATTTTTTATACTTTTTGTCCTGCTCTATACAATGTGCGATTTTTATCGTATTCACTATATAGGCATATGTATAAAAGGGGGGAAGTCTACTAACCGAGAGAGGTAGACAATAATGTATGTAATTGTAAATTGTAAGCTCACGAAGAATGCCCAACAGACAATCTGAATATCGTGTATCAAGTACCATATAGGTACAAAGTATATTTATATTTCAGAGAAATTTACTATAGAATGTAAAATCAGTATTGTGTATATCATTCATGTAAAAGGTAAAACATTCAACGTTAGCCAAACTTGGTTTCGTTTTCGTTTTTCATAGCGTCACGTCCTGCCTCTGCCTGCTGTTAGTTAGTTATTTAGTTTTGCCTTTTCCAGCCAACAGTACATATGTATTTAATATTTGCCTAACAATAAGCAAGTATATGCAATATGCACACTATGTCCTCCTCCTCCGATGCAAATAGCAAATACGAAACGAAATGGAGAGTTGAGTTTTTTTAGTCTAATATGTGTATCGTGTTGTGAGAATGTTAGCCAACTAAATTTTTGTAACATAAAATGTATCTAGGCAGTATATTATAGGCATGCATAGCATTAGTATGTAAGTAAGCACAGATGTTTACTGTATAATATCTGTGTGTATTGTGTATAATATGTAGGTATACCTGAGGATTTGCAATTTGCAACCAGACTTGCACTAATATTTGAGGATTGTAACTTTGTATTATTTTATTGTATTCGCTGTATATAGGCTAGCCTTGAGCCAGTATGTACTATAGTACATTCATATTACTATTACATCTCTTAAATACATATTATATATCTGTATCTCTGTGTGTAAACCCAAGTAGGCTGGAACGAGAAAGATTTATAAGGAAAAACTCTTTTTCCAGTACATACATACTTTGGTATAAAATATAATATGCAAAAGTATTTGATGCAAAGCTTATTGTGATATTCAAGAAAATCGGCAAAAAGAAAGTGAATTTGGCATATTGAATAAAATACTTAAATATCGTCTGAATCTGACCTGAACGTGAGCATGTAAAATGTATACTGGCTAAAAATAAATACAAACTAACTACAGGTGTATAAATGGCTAGAACGACAAAAGAAAACCGAGCTATAGGAGATTTATGGCGATGATTAATGATGAATGATTATTTGTAAATGAAAGCTTGCGTGTTTCAATTCAATATAAAAAAGCATTGCTAGTGCATTGAATGTACTATATAGTTATGTACAAATACATACTTATAAATACAAATATTTGATTGTGGAAAATGCTTTCTAAGTTTCTAAGAAGAGGACGAATGTCAATATTTAGGAGAACATGAAAAAATGCGAGCTGAACATACATATTGGACAACATGAAGCATGATATTACGGCAAACTAATCTATAATTTACTTTTATGCAGTTCAGTTAGTCGCAAGTAGTCGTTAGTACAGTAAAACCCCGATTATACGAACCAATCCGTTCCAAAAAAGTTCTTTGTATTGAAAGTTCTTTGAAACGGGGTTGAGTAGATTTCTGACTAAAGACACCCTTTCTGAGCAAGCGGGATTGTTTTAACTTTGAATTTCTCACAAAAGTAAAAAACAAAACCAAAAAGTAATTTCAAGTGAAATGTGGTGTCCTTGATTATGGCGTGAAAAGTTAAAATTCCTATAGTAACAGACCCCCGATTCAAAGAACAATTCGTTGAA
>JAQIVE010001643.1:0-23629 GCA_034698285.1 Sminthurinus bimaculatus | reverse complement strand
TCAAACTTTTTCAGCAGAAATTCCTTGCCAAACAATATTTTTCCGACATTAAGATTTGAGCTTGTTTTTTCAAGGCGAGGAACACTTTCACCGTTACTTTGGGCCACTTTCTCCTGCTTTCTCTCAATTAGAGAAAGCAGAGGCCAACTATAGTATAAAAATCTATGCTGAGCTATTTCTGTGTTGAACCTGTGCTGTGTCCTGATCACGAGGGCAACGGTGAAAGTTGAAAGTTGGAGAAAACAAGAGGACGGACGGATGGATGGATGAAAAGTTTACAAAGTAGGAAGTGAATTCCGCCTGTAGATATTTGACAACTTTCTCCTACTTTCTCCAGCCATCCTGCCTATTATTTTCAATCTAAACTCGAGATTCCCCATTTTTGAATGTTAATACGAATTTTGCTGCCATGTAGATTCGAGTTCTCCGTTTGTAATAATGTTAAGGATAATAATAATAATAATAACAGTGCATCTGCTTTCTCCAGTTTTCTCTCCCGTTTTCACTTTATTATTGCATAACTGGAAATTTGATTCGAAGAAAGTGGAGAAAATGAAGGTTTATTTTGATACATTTGCTATGTACTTTTTTAATATTAATTTTACAACCTTTTCCTCGTATTTTGTTCGTTTTTTCATTCTAGACTTGATGTACTTTGAATTTTATTAGACGACACATTTTTCCTTGTTTTATTTCCATTTTTTTACTCGTGCGTTCTTAAACAGGATCTCCATGGAATAAATAACCATAAGGAAGAAAAAACCGGAAAAGTCGACAAAAACGAGAAAGCAGCTGAAATTTCAGCTATGCATAAAATATGCAAATCTTGAAACATTGACGAAATACTCAATGGCTAATGTGGCCAGAAAAATGGTCCATTCTTTTAGATGCAGCTCAGCATTTAGTTGCGGGAAAGAATTCGTAAAAACGGTTTCAGTTCATCTCTACTAAATTTAACTCGTCCTCTCCATTTCTCTCCTTCTCTCCAACTTTGAACTTCAAACTTTTCATCATCATCATTTTTTGTGGACAGCCTACAGTTTTTTCTATCGTCATGGAGAAGAGACCGAAAAAACCAGAAATCCTCAAGCAGAACAAGAACAAGAGCAAGAACAAGGAGCAAAACTACCAGGACAACTATCTGTACAAGAAAGAAGAGCTTTAGTGAAAAAGGAGTAAAAACTTTAGAGATCAAAAGATCTCCTCGTTTTTACTATTACCACTGCTATTTGCCTGAGCCGGGGTCGTGTTACGGAAAAAACGAGAGAAAAACTGAATGTTTTGGCTCTCCGTGTGTGGTATGGTTTGTGGAACAGAAACATGTAGTGAAAGTGCAAAAAAGGATAGGAGAAAGCGGGAGAGAGTAAAGCACCAAAAAATCATATAATATAGCCTATAAAGCATTCGCCATGGACTTGAACTGCACACTAATATACAGTAACGGCCGATCGAAGATTCTTCACAGCCGCTCTCTATGTACTCGTGTGTGTATATAAATGTGTGTGTGGTTGATAGAATAAAAAATTCTCCTTGTTTTGCATACGCCGAGAAAAAAGGTAGAGGATAAAGCTTGATGCCTGCATACACATGCAAACACACACATACACAAGTAGAGACTCACTACTTTTCTAGTTGAATAAAGTTTTGACTTTTTCCCAGGTACGTTTTCCCCCAGCAAAGTTACCTGAACCTGTTTTTTCCTTTGCTTCATCATCCCGGGTTTTCTTTCCCATTTCTCTTGCCCTCAGATCTTTTTCTTTTTTATTTTGGGTCGGAATCTTAAATTTTGTCCTTGATATTCCTCCGACTGTTTTCTCCTTGGCTTCAAAGATGAGTACTTTTCCCGAGTACGCCAGAGACATTTTGTAGGTATATTTTTATGCTGCATATGCCGCATTTTGAAGAAAACTTACGTATTTACATGTTTGCATGTTTGACTTTTGGAAGGGATGCAGTGCAGTCAAATCAGGCCAAGACAAACAAAACAAAACAACCCGGGCCTTGTTGATGGGACACCGAATTTTGCTTTCACTTTGTCCTTTAACCTCCTATATACTCTTTAATTTATTTGCTGCTCTTTTTGCATGTTTACATACTTTTGTCTCGTGATTCTGATTTTGGACCTGCATTTGAATTTTCCCGCATTTTCTCAAGACAACTATTTTTGCTCGAGATATTAATAATTATAATCCTTTACCATTCCTGATTCAAAGGGAGTCAATCGATTATCAGCCTGAGTTCTTTTATGTAGGCCACTAGTGTAGAATTCCAAGTCGATTGCAAGTAAAAATTCGCCATTGGCTTTGGCTTTCTTCTTTGTCAATTGACAAAGGAGAAAGCAAAGAAGAAATATGTCTCCATATGTACGTGAGGCATATTGCAGGATAGCGAAGAAATTGTGTGGTTCAATCTCATAGATTATTGCCGAGCGGAGAAAGGAGTGAAAGTCGAACGGAGAAAGAAGGACGACGACTCCTTTTTTCTCTTTTATGGCTTTGCTCATTGTCAAACTTTGCACATGGAGCATAATATAATATGTGTACAAAGTGAAAGTACAAAGTAGAAAGTCAAACTGCTCTACTCTACTCTACTCTGGTTTTCTCCACTCCACTCGACTCGACTTGACACAGTGGATTGGGCCGAAATGGAACGGCGACTTTCCCCACTACTTTCACCATACTGCCTTACTTTAACTTTTACTTTCTCCCATATGTATGTACATTGTACATGTAATCGTCTCATACGAGAGACGATTTACGTAAAGTTTGCGTAATGGCGACAAATTTATGAGCAATCGCCCGTGTTTTGGCATCTAATCATAAAGACATGTTGCTGTTGTTGTGTTTGTTGTCCTTGTTGTATATTTAATCGTGTGCTGGTGGTTGCGGTACACTGACACGAGAAAGCATGCACACATGAGAAAGTCGTTTTTGCTTTCTCCTGCATTTTTGGAGAAAGTCCCTTTTCCCCTTTTTTACCGATACTTGTTATTACAAAATGGAAGGCTATGCATGACACGGCATGACTAGACAAACATAATACGAAAGCAACCAGGAGCAACGCAACTTGTTATGGATAGAGAAAGTTGCTCCACATATGTGAAACATGGTATTACATAATATAACTGTACATATATTTATATATCCTTGAACCATGGCATGTTACCCGTCATTATGACCCACAAATAACAGTTATTGGCACCATGTATGTATTGTATGTAAACCAGGAACGGGAGAAAGCAGACGATTCCTTAAGTTTGACTTTCACTCGAAACAAGTAGAAAGGCATCTTGCTAACTAGACTGCTTCTGTGCAGTGCAGTTGCAGTGCTTTTTGAACCTAAATTTTTGTAAATTTTTGAAAATCATCTATCTCAAAATACATAATTGCACGCAATTTTTAGCAAGTCATTCCAGCCAAATAGGTTTTGTCAATATTTTTATGGTATGTGAAAACGGGGAATGGCATGCCACATATTTTGTACAGTGATAAAGATGCGGTTCGTCCATACTGACGGTTAACGCTCCCGGGTAATTTACAAGGGTCGTTTACGTACGTACAGCCAAAGACCGTTCTTGGGCTCTTGGAGTCGAGAGTGTCTAAAACTGGAGACTGGAGAGAAGCTAGAGTTGGAGAGTGTAAACTACAAGTTTCTTTATGGGACATCATAAAATGAAAAACGAGTGGAGGGAAATGCTGGCGAGAAAAAACTCCCCTCTTCCAGTAAAGACTCTTCCTTCCATCTGACACAGTAAAGACTCTTTCTGTCGGCAAACAAAAGCGTATGTTTTCTACTTTATGGTCCAAACTCTTCATTTTCTTTTGGCCTCCCTGCACACTGCACATTCTACACTATACACTGTACATTGTACATACACACTTAACAGCCCTTTGAAGAGTTAAGCCAATATTTTCTCTCCCCAAAATAGCTGTCTCATGGCTGCTTTTAAACGGCAGTGCCAGAAGCTATATATATAGAATTTTCTCAAGGTCATCATAATTATACAAAAACAGGTTTTTTTTAAACTTTTCCTCGAAATTTCGATCAAATTTTAATCCACGATTATCCCCAATTTATCCGAAAAATCGGATAAATCTGTTTTTACAGATTAATTCTACATTTTTTTGTTCACGTACAAGTTTTGACTACCGTTGTATGTACCGTATGTATTAAAGTCGGAACTTTCACTTTTGCTTTCTCTTTTTGCTTTCACTTTTCATCATGATGATTGCCACGGTTATTGCGGTTATTATTATTATCGTTACATTACATTTGGGTTGGATGGATGGATGTAACCGTAAGTGCGGTTACAATTGGCGATGTAAGTGTAATCGGACTCCCATATATTTATTTTCTCCATGTACATTTCTTTTGACTTGTTCACGTTTACGCTCAAGTACCTTGTCGAAAGTCAAGTCAAGGAGTCGAAAAGCCAAAAATATCGTATATGTACAATGTACAACAACAACGACAACTGCAAGGACGTCACCGCTTTCACCATTTTTATCCAGGAAAATGAAGGGGAAGAAACAAGTATTATATAATAACAACATCAAGAAAATGGAGACGAAGAATAAGAAGACGAAAGTAATGTATGGGAGAAAGTTGAGAAGAAAACAACAACGTACAATAATATGAACAAGAAAAAAGAGAGCACGACCAACTTTTTGTGGAAAAATAGAGAGAGAGAGAAAGTATAAAAGAAGGGGAAAGTCAGACCAAATGTAATTGTTCCTTCTCTAAAGCTTTTCTCCATCTCTTCTCTCTTTTCCTTGGTTTTTATATTCCTCCCCATATTATATATTATGGCTTATGGCAATTGAGCTCAACTCTCAGCTCTCTATTTGGTGACTCCACCGTCGTCATCCTCACAATAGAATAGAGAAGAGGGCAGAAAAGGTTTGGCGTGGAATGGGATGGAATGGAAATGGAAATGGTATGAGGGAGCAAGACAAATAAAAATAGAAATATACTCACTCTACTCTACTGTACTGTACAATAGGTGGAATAAAAACAGGGGGCCAGGGAGAACGATGGAGAACGAAGAAAAAAGTAGTTAGAAAAGTCAAGTCAAAGAAAGTCGAGGCTAAGACGAGCTAAAGCTGGAGCCAAAGTAAAGTCGAGTCAAGACAAGTAAAGTGAAGTAAAGTAAAGTTAAAGCTCAAGCTTTTACGCCCAGCAGCCCTACAGTACAGTACAGTACAGCCAAGCCGGCGATGAGAAAGGAAATGTGAACCTCAAGTCTGAACGGCTTATAAATTCAGAAGAGAGTCACACTCTCACTTCCATCCTCATTCCCATTCTTTCACCCTCGCAAACAAATCCAAATAGAAATGGAAGTCTGTCTGTCTGTCGGTCTGTCTCCTAAGGAGGGGAGAAAAATGGCGTTGGAATTAGAAATACGAGAAAGAGAGAGACTTTTTCTATTTCTTTTATTTTTTTCTTCTCTTAGCCTTTTTCCATGCTTCGAGCTCAAAATGCTCTTTCATTGTCATACCAACGTGAGTCATGATCCATGATCTTCATCAGAATGGCCCAATCCCACCATGTGATGAAAATGTACATTTTTATTGCTCATTTTTATAATCAACTTGTACATTGTACATGGTGCATAGTGCAGTACCAGATTTTATGATTATAGCACTTTTCATACAATAAAAACATGCAACCCGCCTTTTTTCTTGGCCTTTTTCAAGGTTGCGCTTTGATTCTCAACAGTTACTTTGAGAACGAACGTGGGCGTACATGACACCATTTTTTACACGGTTTTCCAACCAAAAACGGCAACTATCAGAAAAAAAGCAGGCACAAAAAAATGTAAAAAGAGCTACTGAACGGTTAAATTGGCTCGTTTTCTCCAAAATTCTATCCAGATCAAGTCAAATAATATCAGAATTTGCCACATTTTTTACACAATGCAGCGCGGTTCAGTTATGTTCAAAAGCGACAACTTTTTTATTCACCCACATTTTCGCAAAAATGAATGAATGGCACTGCATGCACTTTTCTGGATTTTAAATTGGGTTGGATTTTGTCCCTTTCATCGTCTTCCTTGATCATGTCAGCCGTTGATGCCCATTCACCAGAAAATCAAGGAGAAAGGGATCAAAAAAAGTATTTTTAATTTGTGAGCTTATTTTATTATACATTGTAACTATGTATAATGTATATTGGCCTTGGCTTTTAAAGAAGAAAAAGGCGCTCACTTTTGACGTTTATTAAATTACTCAATATTCCGCTTAATCTTTGCCTTTACTCCGCATCTACGAGCATAAGGACACATGTGCTGGGAATTCAATTAGCACGGGTGTCTAAACTATGTAAGGTCTAGCTTGAAAGTGATCATCGTGGAAAATGGAGATGACAGGGAGAGCGAGAGGAGATTGATAATGATTGAATTTAATTATAACTGCAATCACTTGGAAATTAAACTTGATTTTTGGGTTCCATCTCATACATACATACATGCATGCATGTAATACACGCTGCAATTTTGGAGAAAGTGTCACCATAGATTTGATTTCCACATGGAATCAAGTCGAGTTGAGTTGAGTCAAGTGCCATTGATTGTGACTTGAACGATGACTTGGCTTATGGTTATTTACTCTAATGTGACTAATGAAAGGATGCAGAGGAGTTCTTGTGCCGATTCCGCCACCATCATAACGATCGTCATCACGACCTTACTTGACTTGACTTAAAGATGCTTCACTTGACTCGCCTCCTGCTCACTTGATTGTCCCTGAATGCGGTTTCCCGTCAACTCGAATTCGAAGTCGAGTTCACTAAACTTTTCCTTTTCCCCCCAAACAAGGAGAAATGGGCGAGTCAAGTTGAATTAGAGTTGAGGAAGAAGCGACCACACGAACGCCCAAACTTCCGCTATCTGTCCTCATCGTCATAGTTATTGTCATCAAGTTTGATGCTTGCTCTAGCGTCGGGCTCATCATTGCCCGTGTCATGGGGAAGTGGGGTGATTGTCATTGTCATTGTCATTGTCATGGGCATTGGCATTGACTTGGATGGCGTCCTCGTCGTCGTTGATGGAAACGGCGGTTCATTGCAATTATCATTGTAGTTTCCGATTTGTGACGGCAACCGCGTGTGTCTGCCTTGATTTCCAGCGACAAATTTCGACAGCCGAGTCAACCATCGAATCGGGAGTCGACGAAAATAAGGATATTTGATGTAAAAAGTCGGTGAAAGTGAAGAAAGGAGAGAGCGTGGATAAAACTTTTTATTTTCTATGAAATCAGATCGTGTGGTATCCTTAAAGAGTCAATAGTCGTTTAGATCCCGCGTTTTTTCTATCCATATATATGCATTTCCTCGTGTTTTTCTTCCTGCTTGCTCTCTTTCAAGTTGGCTCATGGAAAATGGAAAACTGGAGCAAGATCTGGAAGTGAAACTGGAGCTAAAATGCCAGTAAATGTGGAGCTGAAACTTGAGCTGGAACTGATATGCCGCTGTTCAAAGCTGGATGGCCAAGTCAAGTCAAGAAAGGACGAACGAAAGAAAGTCCACAAAGGAAAGGGACAAGACGGAGAAAGTCAAAGTGAAAGTCGCCCACACATACATACATACATATATCCAAAATCAGTCAATTGAGAAAGATGCAGAGAAAGCGAAGGAACGAGAAAGCAAGAGAAAGCAGGAGTGGAAAGGTCGGCAAGATTTTGTGTCCATTCCAGATGTGAGTTGAATACATTACGCTTACTTGGCTACACTTTCTATTTCTTTTCATGTCCGTCCCTGTCGTCAACTTTCACCGGAGAGAAAGCGGGAGGAAAAAGAGGGTTTCCATAAGGAAAACGGCGACGACTACATACATACAAAGACCCAGGACGAGGACAAAAACTTGAGTACATACATACAGAATCCTACAGGCACAGACAGACGTACAATGAACAACGTACAGTGTAAATATCCACGTCTTCTCCTCTCAGATAATAGACTCGAACCCTTGTTATAGTCACGTACATATACATAAAGCATAGCCTAGTTAAACCAAACTAGAAACTAGACCGAAAGTGTCGGGAGAAAGTCAAGAGAAAGGACAAAATGCCGGGTTTCGGTATCAAGTGCAACCTTAAATATTGATACAATATATATGTATGTATGTGTGTAGTGTTTACGGATGACAATACAATGTTCTGCTGCTTTGGATTCGGTTTTGCTTTCTCCGTCCTTTCTTCTCGAAGATGAAATGGCTTCTTTTCGGGTTGGGGCTTCCACGAGGAAAGCGGGCCCTTCTTTCACTTTCCCTTTGGGCTTTCTCTCTGTACATATACACATAGTCATCGATGCATTGTGTGTGACTGTGGATTGATGTCGATAGCACTCTGACCATATGCCGAGTTCGTGACCGTGATCGTATTGAGACCTGAGACCATGACATAAGAATACGAATACGAATACAAGGGGCGAAAAGTGAATCAGAGTCCGTGTGCAACAGCAACGAGAAAACTACATGTATATTGTATACAGACAGAGCTATAGAGTTGGACTTTCTATGTCCATGGCCATAGAAATTTAAGAGCAAAATTTTTTAAAATGTGTCTCCCAGGACAAACCAGCTTTCCCCCGTCTGCTTTCTCCATTCCTTTCTTTTCCAAAAGTTCTCTTATACTCATATATGTATACAGTATACACACTATGTTAGATTTCCTTTGGCCTTTTCTCTGGTGACTTTCACCCAAGTTTAAGTTTACGTGGTGATCATGGACATGTCGAACCAGCCCAGTCTTGGCGACACAAGTCCGATCCACACTATTATGCGTCTTCGCTCGAGTCTAGCTGTGAACAATGGATGGATGGATCAGTCCGGTGGAGAAAGTACAAAATGGTGGGGGAAAGGGACGGAGAAAAGAAAACTGTCGTAGTTTTTTATGTTGTACATTTATGTAGGAATCTTGTCTTTTGCTTTGTTTTTGTCTTTGCCTTATCTTACTTGGCTTGACTTTCCTACATAGACTCTCTAAATATTGAAGCCACACAATCAAGTATGGGCAGCTTTGGCTATTTTCCCGGCGTACTGCATGGGTCCGTTCTTTAAAGTTGTGAGGCCTTCAGTCACTCCGTCTCGGACTTTTCCCCATTGGCCATAACTATAACTGTACAATTGATGATAGTCAAATCTCGTATAATACCAAAAAGGAAACGGAGTTGGAGTAACTCTTCAGTTTTATCTTGCAAGAGAGAAAACAAAGAAAAGAATAAGGAAAGCGAGACGAATGCCCATGTTGATGGCCAAGAGAAGTTTGTCCATACAATATATACGTAGAAAAGAAACGGAGAGGGTCGAATAATAAGAAAATGGAGAAAAAGAAAGGAGTGGGGAGAGAGTCGAAAGAGTCGGAGAAAGAGAGTGTCGTCGAGGGAAAGTTCATCTGTAGGTGTATTTGTATTTGTCGAGGCGTCACGTCACACTGGGGAGACTATATAAATGTCCCAAGTCCAAGAAGCTGAGCCAGGCCAAGCCGGGAAAAGCCAAAGTCAAAGCCAAGTCAACGAGCCCATAGCTCTGTACTTTCTCTTGGCTTTCTTCTTATTTTGTAGGTATGTGCGTATTTTTGTGTACTTTGTATTCAGAATTTCCTTCGGCTGCTTCCCCTGCTCTTTTGTTCCGAGGAGGAGTTCTTGTCCTTATGCTTTTTGAGCTTTCGGTCAAGCCTTGGGGAATCTCTTTTAGGGGTTTCTCTCAAAATCTCCAGACTCTCCAGCTCCAGTTCCAGCTCTCCATTTCTCCTCCATGCAGCCGCGTACAAAGTACAAAGCAAGCAAGAAAGGAAGGACGACAACGACAGTTCTTGCCTCTCGATCTCAATTCATGTTATTGATGCCTTTCTTCACGTCAACGGCGACTCACTTTCTCTTTTTCTTCTCCGCTTTCTTTATATTATATTGCACAGTGGAGTACTTCAAAGCCAACTCTTGATCTTGAGTTTGGACCCGCTTTCTCAAGCTCCAGTTCAGCGAATGGTAACATATACTTTGGGCATTGTCCATCAAGTGAAATTTGAATGGCCGTTGTCCGTCACAATTCCTTTTGACTCCAAAAGGAATTCAAGTCCAACTTGAAGCCAGTCTCTCGTTTTATCGGCATTTTATGCCAATTCCGAGTGTTCAAGCAAAAGTTTTGATATCGTACGTTTCATCGGCTCTTATCAGTTTTTATCCTCTTTTTATTCAACCTTGACCATCTGGTTTTTTATTGCCGTATTTTTCTTCAATCCCTCAATTTTTTGTCTATACTTTTATTTTATGACTTTCTCCAAATGCAGACGGAAAAAAACAAATCTTGAACTTGAACGTTTGTTATTTGTATGTATGTATGTATGTATGTATGTATGTGTCAAGTGATGCAAGTCACGCTGTAGCTCGAGACTGCAGTTCTTTATTTCTCCGAAAAGGAGGGGAGAGTCTGGAGAAAGCAAAGGAGAAAGCGAGGTTGAGCAACGTCGATTGATTGCAGGGACAATACAATGACATTTGCTCATTGAGCAGCTTTTGTCACTTGGTTCGTTTGGCGGAACCAAAAATCCACACCAGACAATAATAGACGGTGTATAGTGTGTATGTATAATGCATATACTGAAGGAAGTTGGAGGACAGGAAACGGACCGGTTGTACGGTGCACCGATCTAATGTTAGCTGGAGAAAGTTAGTTTGCTGCAGTCATTCTTTTTCTTTGGTCCTTCTGTTTGAGTTGCGCCTTTGAATTTGAGGGAGACAAAGGGGCTTCAATTACCAGAGATGTTGCTTGCACACGGCTTTCCTTCCGCGTTTCCTTTGTGTGCAAGGCCAGATTGCTGCCTAGTTCCTTGCTATTCGTTCGTCCACGTTCGTCACGCTTCCCCAGTTCGCCCTTTGCCTTGACTCGAAATCCTCTACTTTCTCCATCGTCTTTTGTCACACACTGCAATATCACACAATGTCTTGGCCACACAGTTGTACAGTACAATACAATGCATACATGCATATGTTGTTGTAGGTGGATGTGGATGTGGATCTGGATCTGAATTCGGATTCGGATTGTTCTCAAGTTCGACCTCGGGCTCAACTCACATTCAGTCAGTGTTGAGTCATTATTGAAGCCAACTTTTCTCCCGAATCGAGACGGCTTTAGATTGATAAAGTAAATAAAATAAAGGTGAGAAAAAAGTTTGGAAAACAGAGAGAAAGTTGGGGAAAGTAAAACACCTTTTTCAATTCCGGATTTTCGACAATCAAACACAATGGAAGAGACTTGACTTGACACGACAGCGACAGCGATTTGAACTAATTTTGTTTAGCAAGATAATCTGTATCTGTCACTTGCCCGCGTTGTGGCATCGTCACGTCGCCACGTGGCCTTAAAAATCCGACACTTTTACTTCAAATGGAATTTGAAATAAAATGCAAGATGACGAAAATGGGAATTTTATTTCAAGGTTTTTCCCTAGACTCATTATGCGTTTGTATTTATTTCAGTGCCGGGGAGAAACTCCCGGGCATCTGGATATGTAAATTCCGAGCTCCCACACGCGCCTCACTTGCATCCGCCGGAAAGTGTTTACTGCACCCAAAAAAGTTGTAATGATCTTCATTCCATCTCTTCATCTTTTTTCTTTTTCTATCTCTTTCATCAGCACTATGCGTAGTGTACAGTGTACAGATGGTTGCAGCCAAAGTTGGTTGCTTTCCCCATTTTGTAATTGCGCTTTGTTGTACATATTTATGTGCATATATAGAACATAAAAGCGCGGCACATTTTGTGCCCTGCATTTTTAATGAGAGACATGTTTATTCCAAGGACAAAAAACAACACGGAAGCTTTAAAAGGCGAAGAAAGAAAGAAAAGTTGCAACATTATTCAAATAGGGCGGAAGTGAGCAGGTTTTTTCAGGACCTCTTTCCATTTTTAATGACACCCCGCTAAAACGCCGAGAGATGCTTCTAATGACCGGGAGAAATGAACGTCGTCATGACAGCAGACACAACAGCAGAAAACATTTTGAATGAAAATGTAAGTGCATAAAAATTAAAGCTACAGCATGTATGCACAATGCACATTCATAAGGTGGAAATGTCGGAGATTCTCACAGTAAAAACGAGAAACATTTGGATTGTCTTTGTCGAAATGTCTCTATTCCGCGGTGGCTCTGGGGATTTTTTCACGCGGACGAGTTTTTTCTTTAGTTTTCCTATACTGGGGTGTGCTATTGATTTTTAAAGGTTCAAGGGGAAATGGCGGTAGGTATTGTAAAAAAAAGTTTTTTATGTGGGAATCTATCTATCTAC
The DNA here is from genome assembly GCA_034698285.1 of Sminthurinus bimaculatus. Classification (NCBI taxonomy): domain Eukaryota; kingdom Metazoa; phylum Arthropoda; class Collembola; order Symphypleona; family Katiannidae; genus Sminthurinus; species Sminthurinus bimaculatus. Next base: position 11,347 of record JAQIVE010001643.1, on the reverse strand, counting down.
ATACATTCTACATACAGACTACAGACACACACAAAAATGACATGGGAAAATGTGTTTTAAAATCTGAGTAAATGCATCTGCTCCACCGCCTTTCCTATTCCCTACATAACGTTTTACGGGGAATCGGTATATGTATAGTGTATATAGTATATACTGTCGGTGCGACTGGAGGTCACAGACACATAAAAAGCGGGAGGGAAAAAGGATATTAAAAAATTATTCAGTTTTGGTTCCTTTTCTACAAGTCTGATTGCAACTGTAACCGTCTGAATTCGGAATTGTAAAATTGTAGACTAGACTAGAATAGAATAGAATAGAAAAGCATGTAAAATGTGGAATGGCATGGAATAGATTGGGCATTCAGGATGTTTGTGTCCCTTTTATCTTTTATTTTCCACCAGACACACATAGAGAGATGAGAGACGGAGGAGGACAAAGGAAGGAATTGAATGGGGGAATGCAGCTGCTCTAAGAAATCCTGGGTTAAATGTGTGTCGTTTTGTCCTTGCCTTTCTTTCCCCGTCTGCTTTCTCCATCTGCTTTCTCCAGCTTGCTCGCTTTTGGTGTGTGTCTATGTCTATGTCTGTGTGTAAGTGTGTTTGGGAGGATTTCTCCAGAGAAAAAGGGCCAAGCGCGAAACACGTGACTGTTTCACCTTCTGCGTTTTATTTCTCCAAAAATGGCGCTTTTTCCTCAGCCAGGACGTTGCGGCCACATGTAAACCGTGGGTAAAGGCTACACCTTTATTTTCCTACATTTTCCTACGTTTAGAGATATATATATCCACGCATGATATATTGAGGTAGAAAAACATTTTGTGTGTGTACATATAAAAGCATCCATTATACATTATATACCGTATAATAGGGTATAAGCCCCGTTTTTGTGTCTCTGTGTCTTTATATCTGGATAAAAGTGCATGGATGCGGCCTAGTTTTTGGTACACAAGTATTATAGGTACAGTTATAACATACGGTACGTATGTATATGTATGACAGGAGGCGAAAGTGAAGACGAACCATGCATGAGGAACAAAGAAACTGGTATTGATTCTTGTTCTTCTTCTAGACCCATCCACTACCTCTGCTTTCACTTCTTGTGCTTCTTCGTCTCTTGTGCTTTCCCTCCGTTCAGTTCAGTGTCATCGCCTTTGGCAAATGTTAGACAGTAATTTCCTTTTACATTCTTCGATGGTTTTCTTTAGACTCCTTCCTTTGCTTTTTCCTCTGACTCTGCCTCTGACTCTGACACTGTCTATGTCTCTGTCTCTGTCTCTATCTCTCCGCAGTTTTCCACACGGCGAGTCCGCGAATCAGCCAGTCGACACAGCACAGCAGGCAGCGTCAAGCCTCGTCCTCCGTTTTATGTATGTATACATGTATGTGTGTCGAGAAGATGGCGAAAACAAGAAATGTCACACTAACTTGAACTCTTTCTACTTTTTTCAGCTCTCATGTAGTTTTTGAATCTTGGGGGAAACTCAAGTACTCTTTTGACACCTCAAAAGGAGCAGAATTCAAAGTCGGGGCAAATAAGATGACGACAAAATTAAATGAAAATGTTTTAAATTTTGCAAGGTTTTTTAACACTTTTTTTGTTTTGATGCATTTTTCGGGCAAGATTCTGAAATACGGTGCGGTTTTTTGACGCACTATTGCATTGCATTGTTTGTAATATGACTCATCGTAAAAGGTGAAAAGAGAATAGTGTAACATATCCAATCATATGTATAAAGGCTGGCGCCTGGTTCTGGCTCTGGATTTTCCAGGCGATGCCCGATATGGGATCGAATGGAATGGAATGGATGGATGGAATGGAAAGTCTATTTGAGTTTCCGCCGAGCTCCTACTGACTTCCTTCCGTAAACTCTACTCGTACCTTGTGGTATTCTACGGTGAGGTTTGGTGAGGTTTCAGAGAGGGGAGAAGCGGAAGAGGGGGCCAAAGAGAGAGAGAGTATGAGTGAGAACAAGAAAAAATAAAGAGTGGAGGGGAGTAACAGTCGAATTTTACACGGTCGTGGTGGCGGCCCAAAACCAACTCAAACTCCAGTTCCAATTCCAGCTACAAATTCAGCCTTAGCTTTGGATTTGGCTTTGGCTTTAGTTTTAGCTGTAGGTTCAACTCAAGTTGAGCCAGCTCGAGACTCGAGACTCGATACTTGTTCTTGAGATCGATAAATGTTCGCACAAATTTCCAAAAGCCCTTACACACTCCTCCCGACTCCCTCCTCTCTTATCTACACATCTTTATATGTGTATGAACATACATATTTGTAATCGACGTGTACCTACCTTGCCATCCCATATCTTACCGGGTATGCGTTCAAAATACGCAGAAGGAGTCCCGCTTACAGTAGAACCTATCTATGACCTACCCCTATTTTCGATACCCCTTTTGTTCTTGTCCTCTTTATTTTTCACTTTTTAAAAAATTCTAAAAAAACTGGAGAACAATTGCCTTAACACTAAAATCTTGAAAAACTTCTCGTGAGATTCAGCAAATGTTTGAAAAAAGGTGGTCACAATTTTAAGGCAAATGTGCGGACGCAAAGTTGAGTGTCGACATTATGCCCAAAATAATTGGAGAATGCCCGAGTCCCGGGCGGTGTGTGGAGAGGCGCGTGGTAAAACCCCGTGTACGAGGTCATTATGACAGGTACTCGAATGCCATTCGAATATAAAGTACAAAAGTTGCCTCCAGTTCCAGCCCGATTTCTCTCTCACAGTACATACTGCAAATGCATTTGTAAGAGAAAAGTAGAGTATACATACAAAACAAGTGGATAATGTGGCAAAAAGAGAGCTCTAAAACTCCTGCTATGAGCAAGCGGAACACCGCCAAGAAAAAAGAGCCTGCCTTTCCTCACCAAGAGAAAACTACGACTCGTGTTTAGCTGAACAAATCCAGGAAAATCAAAGGCCTCATTCATAATCATAATTGTGTGTATAGTGTATAATGTATGTATACGTGCATAAATCACAGCAATCAATACATGTATGTATGTATGTATTTACAGGGAACAAAAAGCATGCAAATTTTGGGGGCGAACAAACATGGAAAATGAGCGTGTAAAATGAGCATGGGGCGAATACCCGGTAACAAATTAGGTATTCAACGGGGACTCAATCGACAATCTGTTGTCTCACCTTGTCCCAATTCTCATTTTCATTTTCACGTTCATTTGCTTTCACAATTTCTTTCTTTCTTTCTTCGTCTCTCCTTTCCCTCCTGCTGCCTTTCACGCTTTCCTTTCAAAAGGAAAAAGAGCCAATGTTTTTCGTCCATATTTTCATAATCCAAAGCGTGGAGTTATAATATGCAAAATTTACGTGTGCATGTATGTAACACTAGTTAGGTAAATCAACCGGACGAATAGATGGATGAAAAACACCTCTCTCTGTTTATTTTCCAACAGCCCACGTCACATCCCATAAGAAGAATAAAAAAGGGAATATTTTAGTACATTATTCATGTGCATTCATGTGCAGGAGACAAAAGGACGGGGGATGAAGGTTCAAGGTTTGCAGATAATATGCATACATACATACATATCATACATACAAGAAGAAACAAATCCGAGTTTGGGAAAAATGGCGAATCAAAAGTCATATTTTTTGTGTTCTCCCATTTTCTGCATACCCATAGAGCATAAAGCATAGAGCATATGATTGCTGTATGTAGGTATAGCGGAATAGTCCTCATTTATCAAGGATAATCCAGTTTTCTCTGACATATAAATATGCATCGGGAATTCTGCACTAGATAACTTATCCAGTTTGTACGTAGGCTCAATTTACATGCATACTTTTGTATGTACTTGTAGCTGACATCCTGTAAAATATTATCTTTCTACCAGTATCTGCACATACATTCATACATACATAGATATGCAATTTTACAGCTTTTCCCATCTTCTCCATTCCATTGAGGGAACAAGTCAAGGGAATGGAACCGGAGAATCAGAGACCAGAGTATGTATATGTATGTAGAAAACTCGATGGCCTTTCATGGTATCAAAATGTATGTATTTATATACATAGTTGATAGTGCAGCGTAAGCATATGTGTTGGTTTGCTGGTGGAATCGATAAATCGCTGGTCTGGGTAAGGTTAAGGTTTTAGATGGATGAGAAAGCGGAGAAATGCTCTAGTTACAGGTACATATGTATGCATGTATGTATGCATTATTACTGTGGAAATTCATACGTTCGTACGTATCCCGGGTGCTCGATAGCACCGAATTATTCTACATTCTAGACTCGAGATAGATTCCCGACTCTAGACTCTAGACACAAGACAAAACGGCAATTGTTAACATCTCTAAAAGGTAAAAAGGTAGAAAAAATGGTAAGAAGAATGTTCGGATTACCATCATTATTTTTGAATTGTGAGTACTATCTGACGGTTTGTTGGCATAAATTTGATACCCTTCAAATTATTTGTGTTTTATTTTCCACGCGGTTGGAACTCCAAGGATGACTACAAACAATACACTGACAGTTTTCAAGACTTTATGTAGAACGTAATATGTATATATGAGAAAGATGAACGATGACGTCTTATTTGTTTCGGCGGTTCTTCCACAAGAGAAAATAAAAGGGCTCAATCCAAATTGACAATTGACAGTGCAAAATTTCAGGAGTAAAAATATTGGTCTATATATTAACATGTATATTATACAATAGAAGTTGGCCCATGTTCAAGCATGTAATATCAAACCAATTGCCCAAAAACAAAACCTAAATACTACTCAATAATGCTATTCAATAATTTTCGACAGGAGTTCATCGGCTAATTAATTGGAGAAAATCGATGGCACTTTGTAAGAAACACAAAATTAAGTAGCCCGAGCATTATACAACTGTAAAGTACAAAATATACGATACAACTCCGAATAACTATAAATATACATGTATACAAGGGCGAGTGACTATTTGACATTTTGCGACGTACATTACGTATGTGTCTGTATGTAGTTGTAGGTAATATGCGAAATGGGAAAAGGAGGGAGCAAAAAGTGGTTCATATTAATTAATTACTAGCCATATTTATGTATGTATGCCTATCGTGACTAACAAGTAGGTAAGTAACAAGTGAACTGTTTGCTACACAGCGTAACTGTCACCTGATGTTTGCTGGCTTTAAATTTCCATGCAATCCACCGCATACTTATTTACATGCCGCATATCAAAGGGACAACTATCAAAGTAAAGCAGGACAGCAGTTTAAACAACTTGATGACATGACCGTGCATCGTCAATTGTCATCATCCTCATCGATCAATCGGAAAATCACAAATCATACAAATTCATCGCTGTATGTATGTATCGACTTTTCGTCAGCAACCTTTATACCTATTATATGTACATGGCCGTGTTTGCCCTTTAATTAGACAGTTGAAGGGAAGCGGGTAGCTGACCATCAATACAGTCTACCCGTTATTATTTTGAACAAATTAAATCCTTTTTGTGTTGAATCATTATTTTGGAGGAACACGGGATCGCCCGCTCCTCGAGGTTTGTTTTTAAACCTGCAATGGGGGACTTTGATTGTCATTAGCAAAAATATGTACATATCATGAACCACGTGAGCATGGCTCTCGCCCACATTGTCCCAACATTACATGCATACACATTACACATGTTTCTGGATGGCTGAATCTGACTTTTCCTCCGATGATGATGGCGGTCGTGACTAGGAAAAAGCGGGGGCATAACTGATTAAAGAGCGACAACACATACATACACAGCTGACTGGAGTCCAGTCTATGTATTCCATTTTATCCTATGCATTTGGATAGCCCAATCTCTGTTTGTGATCCACATGCAGGAGGGATAGCTCTTTTCGTGGAAAAATTAAGTTGGCGAGGCGAAGCAGAATGGGTCTCAAAGGGCAGTTTCCCCAAATTTCGTCATGTCACATTTGATTAAGTGCTCCAGCCTACATCCATACTCCATACTACAGCACACTGCCCGCCATTCACTCATCTATGTATATTATGCATTACAGACATATGCAGGCCGTCTCCCCGCTCTTTCAGTATCATTTTCCACTACTCTGACTTTGATTTTCGACTTTGACTTTGACTCTACCTTCAGCTTTGATTTCCAGACTGGGGCCCATCTATATATACATATCTAGTAGCTATCAAATTTCAATTACAAAAAGGCCAACGACACAGTTAGACATGTTATGCAGCTTTTTACAGTGTACAGTGTACAGACATGATACCGCCCAATCGGGATCGATATCAATATTGATAGCGACACGGACAAGACGACGGATACTCTACAATATGGCGAGAGGGAGCAATTTAAAACTTTTAACCGACTTTCCTTTAATTTGCCCTGCGTTATTTTGTCCTTGAACAGAAAATTGTGGGCTTTATCCTGTGCAAATCAAACAAGTATTCAAATACCGTATATTGAACGTCCTTTTATTCTAACCAATAACAAACTAATTAAAGGACCGGCGAGTTTCGCATCAATCGCAAATTTTATGCCTCAAAACGTTCTAGACAAAATACATACATGTATGTATGATGTATGGGCCATGGGCAATCAACAGTTGAAACGCAAATTATCGGTATCAAAATCAAAGCAAACAATCATCTTTAATTACGGACCATTTCAATATGTATGTAAAACCGCAGTGTTTGACAGTCACAACAAAGTCAAAAGACAAGAAAAAATGTCCCACTTTTGCAAATTGGCAGACTGACGTCAATACTTTAGGGATAATTTTCGAGGAAACGGGAAAAGGACAATTTTTTCTTTAGGTTTAGCCTGACGTCAAAACCAAGTTTGCAATAAAAGTTGAGAAAATGTGCGAGCTGAAGCCATTAAAATTAGCAAGATTAACAAGTCAAAGAGAAAATGGAATGGATCAAGATGACAGTATGTATAATGTATATGCGAGAATCTACAAACAATGGCCAAAAAGACGGAAGGAAGTCGAAGGTCGACCCTACACAAGTTCCCGTCCCCGTCCCAGAGTCAAGATGTAGGGGAAGTGGAAGAGGAAGTACATACAAGGGGAAATGAAAATGGAAATGGAAAAGAAGACGAAGACGAAGATGAGGATGAAAATTCAAATGAAAAGGAAAAGCAAGCAAAGATGAACTTTTGTCGACTACAGCTAAAGAGCTGAATGAAAATGAATAATAAATTCATTTTTGTCTTAATTCCTAATTCCACCAGCCCTGCTTATATACACAAATAAATTCATATAGTCGGCAGCTATGATGTATGTAGAATCTATCTATCTATCTATCTACAGCATTAAGAAGTTAAGAAGGGAGGGGAAGAAAAGTCGAAAGAAATAGACCGACAGAGAGAGAGAGAGAGAGACAGACAGACAGAAAACCGTCGTCGTCGACTCCTTTTTGAGCCTCTTATTCTTTTCGTATTATCTCCAAAATGTATTTAGGACGGACTGGAATGTGAAGGGAAAGTGCGTGAGAGACCAAGACTTTTCTTATTTTACTTCTTCTTTGGCCCAACTCGCTAAAAAACTTTGTGTATATGTGTGCTTCTCTGTGTGTGTGTGACTCAAGACGCGAGAGATTGAACAAGAGATGGAACAAAGTTGAGGCTCAACTTACAGCCAGCTAAGAAGAGAGGGAAGGGAGGCGAAGGAAAAAGGAGCCGCCAAAAAACCAAAGGGGAATTCCTGGAGAAAGAAGGGAGAGAGGAGAAGCTATAGAATGAAATGGGAATGGGAACGGGAATGAGAATGAAATGACGATGACAGAGAGATGCACAAGGATTATGAAATCAAATTGAGATAAGGGTGTGAAGTGAAAGAAAGGATTCAAGATTCAAGGTTTACTACACAGTTCCCTACTTTACTTTTCTTTCCCTGCTTCTTTACTTTACTTTCTCAAATTTCCTCAAATTCCCTTCATTTCCCAGTCTCAGCAAGAGTCGAGTCGAGTTCTCCGTCCACATGATGCCAAAGCCATGCCGGCGGCTTAACTTCTCAGTGTCTTAGCAGCAAAGTAGCGAAAACTGCCGCTCCCAATTAATTTCTATTCAATGCATTTCCCTCCTTCGTTCTTTCTCTTTGGCTTTTGCAAGCCCTCTTTTCTTTGCCTCTATTTTTTGTCTTGTCTCGCGTTGCTTGTATGGAGGAGCCCAAACGGAATTCTAAATTCCTTCCTTCCATGTTTCCCCATTGAAAAGAGACTTGGACAAGCTATTGCACAATATATAGATGGATAGATAGATAAATAGATGGTATTTTCCATCCGTTTCCTCTGCTTTCCCTCCATAGATTGAACACCGCCAATTAGTCATCAATCTGCAGTCAAACTGGCTCCAAATGTACAAAACATACATTAGCATGATATTTCTATTTGATAATTATTTGTTTCGCCAATGATTGAAATCCGCGGTTGGCCCTTCATATTTTGATTTATTTTGGATGAATGCACCTCAAGAAAAATACAGAGATGAAATTTTGAGCAGGTCTATGTATTGCAAAAAAGTTACTTTAAGTATCTTTTTGGGTCTAAAATGTGTTGCTAACTGAGGATTGAAAAAAGGATGGTAAAATCTAATGAAAATTTTTGTGCTTTGTACATAAATATACGTAATATCCACACGGAAGAGAGAAAGGAAGTGGAAGCGGAGCGGTATAATTAAGAACCCATCGAGCAGGACCTTCATGTATATATGTATGTATCTAAAAGACTTTGGCTCTTCCAATGCTCAACGTTCTTGAATGCTCAAGAGCCCGAGCCGGAGTTTGGGCGAGAGCTTGGTTTGGAGCTTAAGCTCAAGTTGAGCCTCGCGAGTGAGGTAATCAGATGGAGAATGAAGGAATGAAGGAATGAATGAATGACTGAATGTGAATATATAAATGTGAATATAAATATGAATATAAATGTGGATCGGAGTTGGAGTTGGAACTGGAATCAAAATCGGAATTAGAATCAAAACCCGGATCAGAGGAAGAGAAAGCAAAGTTTTTTGCGAGTGAATTGAAAATCCCTCTTTTCTCCCAGCCTTATATATACACTGTACATTGTGCATGTATATGAAGGGAAGCGTAGAGCTACTCAAATTACACGTGAACTGGAATATTTCTACATTCATTTCGGAATCGAGTGAAGCCTCTTCTATGTACATCTACAGTCTAATCTAAATATTCTCCGAGTCCTTGTGTCTATCTATCTCTCCTGTTCGTCGACTCATCTTTCCTTCCCAGATTGGAGAAAGCAAGCAAGCAAGCATCCTGCTATTTGATACCCGCTCCGGCCTCCATTTCCCCGTTATTCCTCCTGTCTCTCGCATTCTATCAAAATATTATGTATACACTATTCATACACATTACACGTACAGGACAGTTACCCATCTTTGTACGTTTGCATGGATTGGATTGAATTCGGTTGGATTGGATTTTGACTCGAGGTTTCCTCGAGTTCCAGCTCCCGCTATGGTATGGTATAGCATAAAACATTTGAAACAAGGTGGTGTCCTTTATCTCTTACCCTACATTTTTTATCTGTACATTTATTGCATGATAGATAAAGCCAAAATTCCTGTATAATCTAATCTATTAGCTGTGTACTGGATAAAGATAAAGACGGAAAAACCGTTGAATGGAGCCCAAGTAAATTAAAGAGGCACTCGAGAAACCTCTTCCATGTACACACAATGTACACATGCAAACTGTAACCTTGTATGTACGATGCACGACTTGCTATCTCTTTTTCGACAAGTTTCACCGCATTTCCTGGAATTTCCCGAGCTGCTTTGATTTTGTTTCCATACTGTAACTATTAATCATCCTATGTGTAGATGCTAAATAATTTGCATTTTTCGAAGGAAACCAAAATCTCCTGAGCAAAAATGTGGGGAATTAATTATCCATCAGCTCAGCAGTACATTGTAAATTACTTGATGTGCATCCAATTTTGAATTTACATGCATACACAGTACACAGGTATGCAAACAAACTGACAGGGAAATATTTGAATAAACTCACACGATACAATAAGCCGCCGTTGCACCCACTAAAAAAGTTATGTCGTTAATTATTAACTGAGGATCGGGGATTTTTTCCCATACGGAGGCCGAAAGTGTTTACCTATAGATTATACATAGATATAGGCCTTGAGGCTGGTGAAATGCGGGTAAAATACATAAGGAGCTATAGAGTACCTTAAATGCATATTTAACGCATGTATGTATGTATATAAAATATACATAGATATATCAAAGGCGAGTATCGGTATAAATAATTGATGGGTGAGAGAGGTAGTATATAGTTTGCTGTGGTCACATAAATTAAAACTGGGGGATAATCAGCCGTCATATTCAATATTCTGTAATACAGTACAATTCAATTCTGTACTACACATACTGTCATACATATTAAACCAGTGAAAGTTGGACAGTTGGTGAAAATCCAAAGGAAACTATGGGAGGGGTGTAATCGATTATTTTACACAGCTAAAATACATACATACATACATACATACGTCACGTCACATGTCGTCCCCACGTTAAAAGGGGGATAATTGAAGGCACGGACAAAATGAATTCAAAAGACAAACATGCAGAGAGCATCAACAAATACAAGAGACTGGTCAATGGCATTGATATGTACATATTTATATTTCTATTGGCCTGATTGTCCTGAAGAAAATGAGTCTGAAACACAGAGAGTCGCCTAATAATGAAGATAATGAGTTGTATCATAATATTGTAATATCGGATTTGTGCGGATTTTGCGGGTCGTTAAAATCCAGGGGACATTAACTGCGTACAAATGAACATATTATGTATGTATGTATGTATGTATGTATGTAGAGCACGGGTAGAAAGAGAGAGAGAATGGTAATAGGTAAGTAAGTTAAAACACGCAAATCTATGTACAGACAAATGTATAATGTATACATTATACATACAAATACTTAAAAGCTGATTTCTCCTGACTCTGATTGAATAATTCTCCCATCGTCGTCGTTGGTTCTCAACTTGGGCTAAACATAATTATAATCATGGAACGATGATAACCACGATGATTATACAAATCATACTTACTTACATACTTATGTATGTATGTATGTACTTATATCGACATTTGTGTGTATGCATTGTATATATTTATTGAAGGGTGTAGGACAAGAAAGGGAAAACAAACTGTGGAAAAGTCAGAGAGTGGAAAGTATAAAGTGGAAAGCCAATCTGTTAAATAATTACTGGAAATTCTATTTTCTTCCCACAGTACAAGCTGTGTGTATGTGTGTATATGAAGTGTATGTACCGTCACACGAGGCGAAAAGCGGCAGGGGAGGCGAAAAGAGGCACTCAGTATTGTGTCGAAACTATTCACTTT
>JAQIVE010001642.1:0-23642 GCA_034698285.1 Sminthurinus bimaculatus | reverse complement strand
TAGGAGGCGTCTGAGACCTACTTAGTAGGCCTATTTGAAGACACCAACCTTTGCACAATACACGCAAAAAGGGTAACAATTATGCCGAAAGATGTTCAGCTCGCGCGACGAATTCGTGGTGATCGGTATTTCCGTTAATACATATAAGCATTTAAAATTATTTGAGGTTTCCGGTTGTAAATTCAAAGTTATAAATTGGTAAGTACAAAAGGTTTAACGTATATATAGATAATATATATTACAGCAATACACTTTTATATTATATAAATATATTTCAAACAAAACATTATCATAGTCAAAGTATAATCATTATTGCTAATGTTCAATTTATTGCACTGACGGTAATTATCAATTATTTATTATTATATTATATTATGTAAACTATTTACAATAATGTTTTCACACTTGATCTATCTTTGTTTATTTATTATTTATTACTTCTGCTGTGTGTAATATACCCAATATACTTATAATTATCTTTTATCTCTTTTAGTATATTTAAATATCGTAATATAGGCTTAAGTACCCATTAAACTTACCACATACATGTATATATTATGTTATCATTAAGTTTGGAGAAAATACTCTATAACAAAGTTTAATGGAAGAATCGTTTAAATTGTATGTATAATGTATAACCTCCCAAAACCCGTGAAAAGTAGTAAATCTGTAATAGTACCCAAACATCAGCATGGTAGAAAATTTTCGGTCCAAAAATTTTAAAAAATCCGAAATAACTTATTACTATCGAAGTTAGTCCGTAATAATCGTTTGCTATAATATAGTTTTTTTTAAAATCGTTTTTGATATTTTTTGAAAGTAGCATCAATGTTTTGATAATAGTCGGACCGAAGGATTTAAGAATAATTATTACTGTTTAAAGATGGGAGCATGGAGATTAATTTTTAAGGGGGCGGGGGGTTAAGAATCTTAAAAAAATCCACTACGCCCTTAAATCCCATTGTTGATATAATTGAATTGATAAATATGGCCTTTTGATAGGTTTCTTAACAACAACATAATGCGATTTTGCCGTAGAAGGTGTATATTGTGTAAAAACTTTTTTTTATTGGACATTCAGTATTCTGTTTTATATGCTACTTAAGTATGTACAACCTTAAATCCTTACAAATGTATCGATACGGAATAAATCTTTGTAAAACTTCTTGGTGTACTGTTGGTATATTTATAAAAAACAGGATATAATGTGTTAAATATAAAAACGTCATGTTTATCATTATTTTTTATAAATTGAGGATAACGCTAACAAGTATATATATGTAACTTATAGCGTATAATTGTATTATAGTATATTATATAGACAAAAAAAGTAATAACAATGGATCATGCTATTATTTGTTATTGTTATAATAAAATATATTTAAATAAAAATAATTACAAATAATAATACTTTTAAAACGCGTGGCATCAAACATCTTAGCTTGTTACTTGTAATTTACTTTTACATAAACATTTTGCATGATTCATGACTAAAATAATTCGTGTAATTTTCCTGTCAGTTTTAAAGCTTGCCTTATAAGAAGAACGAATTCGAGATAAATAATATTATGTTCTCTGTATGTCATTGCACTTTGGGTTTGATTTGTTTATTGAAAACTGAAAACAGTTAACATTATAAATTATAACAATATGTACGTAATATAACGTGCATCAATAAATTTCATTCGCATTCCCATCACACATTGAAATGAGATTCAACGTAAGTACTTAATACGAGTTAAAAGTTAAAAGTCAAAATGTTGATTTTCAAATAATATTATAAAAAAATACAGGAACAGCTTTATTAGACGTGACTGTCAAAGTCAGACAATTGAGATATTTTTGTACACTCAAGATGATCTTGACTCGATTGGCGCACGAATACACGTTCAAAAATTACAGGTTAATCAAAATCAAATTAAATAGTTTTTTTGTCTTGCAAAGACAGACGTTGTTAGGTTTTGCACACAATTGATAGAATTAATTGTACACAGGCAGATGTTGGGCTAGTTAATACAGTTGATTAATTAGTCAAGCAGAAACGGAACATTTGGTTCTGCTGCATTTTTATTGCCGTTTTATTATTCGCTGCCCTCGTCAACAACAACAAGTCTTCATATTTTCCTCAGCTGGACTGCAGATCAGACTTGGACTGAACGGGTTAAAATTATGCATCAAATTTTTTAACTCGGATAAATTAGTCAACAATTATACAGAATTATTTGCAACTGCTGTGAAGTGAAAGAAAAAGTTGACCAAGTTATCAATTACTTATTTCGAGGGGTGAAAGGTGAAACAACTTTACAAATATGAGGGTTAACTTGTCAAACCATTTAGATTTTTCAATCTGGTATGTAAATATTTGTTTTCTAAAAATCTTTGCATTTACTTACATCAGAATCTACTTACTACTTGCATTCCATATAATTTACTAAATCGTAAAAATGATTCAATGATTTACTTACTGTGTATAACATAAAAGCATGTATCTGATATGTATGCAAATTTTGTATGATTTCTAAAGTCTTATACTTTTTACAACATCTGGACTCCTGTACTTGGTGTCATATCAATTTCAAAGCGTGAGTGGGGGAGGAGAATCAAATGTCAAGACATCATGGATACACAGACTAATATTTAATCTTTCGGGCTACGCTATCATTTTTCTTCCTGGATACTTAATCATCAAATACATAAATAAAACCAATTACATTGATAAAGCACGTATGTCAGTTTTTGCTCATTATAAATACTTATAATACTATTATGAGATCCATACTAATTATAATGCAAAAGAATTGATTTCTAATATCAAGCAAATTTTCTATTATAGACAAGGGATTTCTCTGGCCATTAATCAGAACTTGCATTTACGGCTCAGATGTAGATGGTGATGTCATTAAATCTTCTGTAACGTCTTCAACTAGTGGTGGTACCGAATCGATGTCATTTTCAAAAGCAGCTGGACTGCTATTTTATTGTTTTACCGGTCTGCAAGGTTCTTATTTAGTATGGGGACTTTTACAAGAAAAAATAATGACTCAAAAATATGACGGACAGTCATTTACCGACTCCCAATTTTTAGTATTTGTAAATAGAGTTCTCGCACTAGTCATTTCTTGGGTATATTTGAGCATTTATGAACGTGGAAAAGCTAAGGAAGCCCCATTGTACAAATATTCGTATTGTGCATTTTCAAACATCATGAGCTCTTGGTTTCAATATGAAGCTCTAAAATTCGTCAGCTTTCCAACTCAGGTGAGTAAAATATTACATATACATGGAATTCCAAGTAAAGAATCTATTTTTATTATCATTATGTTATAATAATTTGTCTTGCATAATAATACATACGTGGAATGCTATTTCATGGTGTATAGTTTTCGGATCTTATTTTAAAGCATGTCTACTATGCATTCTGTAGTCGTTACTTTCTTATAATGAATAATATGTTTATTTGTTGTTTAGGTTCTTGCGAAAGCCTGTAAAATCATTCCTGTCATGTTGATGGGTAAAGTTGTTTCGAAGCAGACCTATGAGTTTTATGAGTATTTTACTGCTACCCTCATTTCCTTTGGGATGATCTTATTTCTATACGGCAGCACAGAGACGGTACAGGCACCTGCAATTGAGTCTCCTGATGTCTCGTCATCATCATTCAGTCTTGGGCTGAGTGGACTTATCATCCTTGTCAGCTACATGGTTTTTGACTCATTCACTTCAAATTGGCAGAGTGAGCTTTTCCGTACATATCGTATGTCATCTGTGAGAATGATGGTAAGACAGAACTGCTATTTGTATAATTTACTAAACTATTTTTCGCAACTAGGCCTTTCTTTATCGAATCATTTTCAGTAAAGCAATATCAATAATCAATAGCTTTCATAAAAATTTTAAATATTTTGATTTGGATAGCATGGCGTCAATTTGTTTTCTTGTCTACTCACTGGTGTGTCATTGATTCAACAAGGAACGTTAACCCTTTCATTTTATTTTATGCTCGAGGTAAGTTTACAGTTTGGTATTTCTTTTATTTCTGTTATGTGTACTCATGCATTAAATACATTTTATGTTGTATCATATTAATATTTTCTAATTTTTTGTTTCCAGCATCGGCATTTTTTCATTGACTGTATCATCCTGTCTTTCTGTTCAGCCATTGGGCAACTCTACATTTACTACACAATAGAAAAATTTGGAGCTGTTATTTTCATAACCATCATGACAATTAGACAGGTATTGTTAGATTCAGAATTTAGAAACGGTGTATTTATAAAAATCATAATATATTCATATTCAGTATTTTTTCCTTGATTCTAATATTCAATTTTATTATCTCGTTTTAAAATATCTAGGCTCTTGCAGTTTTACTTTCGTGCATTTTCTACAGCCATCCGATAACTTTCCTTGGTATACTTGGTGTTATTTTCGTGTTTCTATCGGTCTTTTTGCGCATCTACTGTTCATACCGTGTAAAGGAACTTAAAGCAAGATTAAGCTCAAGTTCTGCTGCTCCGTCGTCGTCAAAAGTATGAAAGGTTCTTCATTACCGTTTATCAATTTTAAGCTATGATACAGGAAGGACAATCGTACAATCAATAACTTCACTTGCGACTTCATTTTTAATTGTTCTTAAAAGTTCTCACAAGTTTTTCTTAGTGAAAAATATTATCTGGGATATTTAATTATTACGGGATTATGGAAAGAAGAAAAATGGCCAGTAATATTTTTTTGTTGCTAAGATGGTTTAATGATACTGCGTACTATGACAATATCTACATGAATGATGAAGAACTACATTCCGAAAGATAAGTGCTAGTCACGAAATTTTTTGATCGGAATTGAAAATCACCGACTCTTGAAAAGACAATTTTTGGGGAAAGTAGGGACTTTTTGATCCACAGAATATGACTTGGAGCCCGAAGAAAACACCTGTGCATGGGTTTTGTTTGGATCAGAAAATTTCGCAACTTAATTGTAGCTATCTATTCAATTTTCCTACAAAATCCTTTCATGAACAGTTTCTTTACAATGTTTTATGGCATTTAAGGTCTTTTTACGAAACCAATTGTTTATTTTCAACTCATATAAACAGCAGCTAGTGAAAGTATCGTCGTCACAGTATGTAGTCATCGTTATCGAAAGGTACATACTTTCTCCCTGTGGTACAGATAAATTCCGTGTATTCCAGTCGTCGCAAATTTTGTACTCTAATCTACTCAGATCTAGATTCAAGAGTAGATTAGGTGATAAAATGTCAATTTTCCGACAAATTTCATGCCTAAAGTTTAACGTACTTTCGGGAAATTTGGGTGCAATGGAGAAAGTTGCCCCTTGAGATAAAAATGATCACCTGAACACTTTTACTAGAATAATAATGCAAGTAAGAATAACTGCCTCATATGCATGACCTATGTATATATGACCTATATAAATTAATAATTGTTGTCTTTGTTTCGTTTTTTTTTTTTGCAAATCTCTACTACTCTTTTTAGTTTTTGCTCTATATGCAATATTTACTAGTTTGTAGTGTACGGCTAGCCTTGTTTAATATTATGTAGTCACTTTTTTCTTTGTTTAAATATTTAATATGTATTACAGTAGTTGCAACGTAAAAGAACTCTAGTTTTTTTTGTTTTGTTTGGTGCTAGTTTGCCTAACGTTTAACCACTGATTTACGGTTGAAAGATGATGAAATTTCGATGCGCGCTAACTACTTTGTTATTACTAACTGTCTTTCTCTTATAGCACACTTAAGTTGAGAAAATGTCGGAGATGTTGCAAGCATAAAATTTCTTTTTTCTGGAGGTGATTGTCCTTTGATTTGGGTTGGCCTAATACTTCTTCTGCACTGACGTTAGAAAGCATGGAATGAAATTATTAATTAAGGTAACCATTATGTTTTTTATTGTTATACACCTATCTATTATAGAATCTCTTGTAGACATACCCTGAGTAGAATCTTTTTTATGTAATTATCAAACTAAACTATTTTCTATTTTTTTATGACGCTTTTCAAAGATTTACTTTAATTACTAATCGTAAGTAGTACGTAGCTCCTGTTGTTACACACTAGCATAATATGTGGTATTTGTAACCTAACTAATGTACAGTTTCATTACGTTTTTTTTTTGGTTTTTGATATGATAATATCATATCAAAAATATTGTTTTTGATGGCAAAAGATGCGTGAAAGGCTTTTATTTGCTCTTAAAAGGTTATACGCATGGTTTAGCCTTATAATTTTTTTATACATTGAACAACAATTAATATTATAGGGAACGCTTAGTCAGTTCTGCAATCTCATTACGAATGTCGTAACTAATATAGCTAAATTATTTACATGATGCAACGATGTCTATCTCTTTTACATTATATAATTATTTTCCATTTAATCGAATCTAGCTAGTTTGTGAAATCACTGCTATTGTGAATGTATTTAAGTATGTAGCATAATATTCGCGTTAGATATTATAGCATGATGTGTCCTAGTAGTCCCTGCAATGATTAAACTAGGATTTTTTGTGTACACATTAGTTATTTAAACTATGTAAAAAGATACGGCGATACTTGTTTAATGTTGAAGTAAATCCATACTTTCAACTTTGGCAAAGTCTGAATATTTAAACTTCCGGAAATGTCATATTATAGTTGCTACAATTATTTATTATTATTTATGTTTATCTATGTTAGTAATCAAAATTCTAAGTTTTAAGATTAGTAGTACTTTGCATTTTTGTTTTTCAAAATTGTATTAATTGCTAATACAATTCTGCAAAACAATAATTGTTCATAACGAGAATATGATACATGAATAATGGTAGACAATGATGATTTTCGTTTGTGTACAATAATTATTACTAATTACTAATTAGTAATGATAGCTTTTATTTTCTTTGTCGTTTTTATACAAAAAACTGATGTTATTAATCTTCGTAATATATCAAAATGTTTGGTAAAAAAAACGTAATAAAATGATCTGATATGAACATGAAATATGAATTCTCTAGTATAAAAAAATAAATTGCACTTAATTTTCTAAATCTTTTATTTAGCCATGTACAAGCATTCTATAGTTTTTAGCTTTAGAAAATACGCATACTGTGCTACAACTTTAACTGATTCCGTATTTGCGTAGAATATAAATGTGTAAAGCTTTACACTTTACATTTACACAAGTATTGAATTTTGTAGACTTGCGAGGGTTGACTATAATAATAAATAATGTACTAAATATATAATTAAAACGCATTAAAACCCGTTGTAATTAAATAACATATCAATATACTACTTAAATAATAATTGCCAGTTAAAATTATCTAAGAGATGATCTTTTAGTAAAACCTATAGCTAATACAATACAATAGATTATTTCTAAACCATGGAAAACGAATTGAATGCTAGACAGTATTATTTCAATCCTCAAGACATAAGTTTGCCAGATGAGGATGTACACCGAGGCTAAAGTACATGGAACTGTTAGTGCAAGACAAGCAATTACGGGTAGTTGGTGCTCAGTTAGGTTGCCCTTCCTCCCCAAGTCAAGGCGTAGTAGCTCGAGGAGGGCTGCCAAGACTAGAATAACAATGTCACAAACTGCGTAGCTTGTGGGGTAAGGTAAATTTGATCCTTTGAATATGTACAAGACAAACTCTGTCAGATTGAAAACTATTAGGTAGTAAATGTTGAAGTATGTTATAATTTGAAAGAGTAATGATGAATGCATCTTTGTCGTCTTCTTTTGTGATTTCTTCTAGTCTAACCGCTTGCAATAGAGCTGGAACCGGAACTGCAGTCCTACAGGATAAGATTGAGTAAAAGTCAGGTTATTCATACATACATTGGACTTTCTCTGGGTGACTTAGTACTCCTTTATTAAATTTATATAATGTATACCAATAGCTGCTATGGATCAATAGGTTAAAAAGACAATTAATACGTAACTAAACTGCGAAATGATTAATATAAATTCGGTTTTTAACCCTTTAAACTTTGGTATTACAGGAATGACGGAATGCATAGTTGTGCGTTTCAAGTAAACACATAAATGATAAACAATGTCTTCTGTTTGACATCATGTATAGGTGCTAGGGTTTTTATAAAATTTAACTGTTTCAATAACATTCCTTTCTATCTCGTATCAATTGTATAATATGTAATATGTATGTATGTACTTTAAAAGAAAGTGAGACAATAGAAGCACATCATTACTTTCGCTTGCTTGCGACAGTTAGCTACTAGTATTACATTGCAAAATCTTGTGATTCATTTTGATGTGACCTCATAAAAGTTTATAGCTTTTTATTAAGGTAAACATCTATTTACTATGATTTAATACCCTAATGATAAGTATTTGAGAATATTTTCTTTTTCTTTTACAGTATGAGCAGGTGACGGAAGAATCTACATTATATTGCTATTTCAAATGGCAATGAAAGTGTGCTGTGTGTGCGTGAATCTATTTGAAGCAAACGAATAGGAACAAGACAAGAAGCTGCATGAGAAAAGGTTCAATGAGTTTTCTTTACCGGTTGGCAACAGGCAGCTTTAGTGTATCGTTTAACTGCTACTAGAAATCTTTACGATTCAACTCCAACTGAATGAACGAGGATGAGAAATGTGTGTAGAGAAGAAGTAGGAGAGAGAGAGAGGGAGAGAGATGTACTTATAGCAGGAAAAAATCTTTATTATGTAGTAGTAGTATACGGCAGATGTTCAATGAATCCCTTCGGGCGCAGGAGTTGGCGTTGTGTTTCGAAAGGGGAGTATTTTGTTGTTGTTGTACATAAGTATTAATATATGTTTAGTACAGCAATGCTGTTTTAGTATGTGACTCACTGTTCCCTATTGCCTACTTGTTCCTACACTCAAATGCTTCTTCCTCTCGCTCTTCTTCAGCACATCAACGACAGTTTAGTTTGAGCACAATATTACAATATACTTAATATACATTATAATTTTTTTGGTGTGGAATCTGCGGTTTTTCTTTCTAACCAACACGACCAAGAAGTAGACGACGGCGAAGAGATTACTGAACCGTTTCTGGGTGCCCTAGTAAGCATATCACGACGAGTGGCGACGAAGACGACAAGAAAAAAAGAGAATTTTTTTTGTTTTGCTTCCCTTGTTAAAGATTAGTGTAGCTGTGGAAGTGACACTTTTTTACTTCTCTTGTTCTGAGTTTATTCTAATTCCCCCTCCGTTTCTGCTTCCTCTGTTCCCTTTTGTTCGTCGATTTGAGTGGAGTCTATCGTTTTTGTTTTGGTGTCTGTTTTTACGGAAGTTGTAA
Organism: Sminthurinus bimaculatus; assembly: GCA_034698285.1. NCBI lineage: Eukaryota > Metazoa > Arthropoda > Collembola > Symphypleona > Katiannidae > Sminthurinus > Sminthurinus bimaculatus. Next base: position 14,353 of record JAQIVE010001642.1, on the reverse strand, counting down.
CTGTAATAGGGACAACACAATAGGAGCACTCGGACTTAAATGAAGACAAAGTGTTTATAAACTGTTTTATCCGGATTCTTCCTGGCTTCCAACTTCCAATTTTCCTCCAGTAATTTTACAGATTACAGATACTTGAATAAAAAAACGTCAACTTGAAGTCACAGAGTGGCCATGAATTCGTGGGCATTTTTATCGATAATTCTATCGATTCTCGTTTCCAGTAAGTGTTTCACTCTTCTTATTTTGTTGTGTAATGTTGTTGCTAAGGGTAACCCTTGTACGGATTTTAACCTGAAATGCCTGAGATCTGAGATGGTATCATACATGAACCCGCGCCATGTAGTATACATTATACTTGTTTTATTTTACAAAGACGTAAATATCCTGTGTGTAATCTTTATTTACACTCCTTTATTATGCAGTACGTACTATGGGTATGACTAAAATTATTTAATTTTTTTTTGTTTAACCTTTAGTTGCAAATGGACAGCGAACACCAACAATTTCTCTTATATCTCAAGAACAAATTAAAGACATTGGCGGAACAGTCGAGTTGGAATGTTCCGTCCAGTTTGCACGAGATTATCCAGTTATATGGATCAAGAAGGATAGTACCAACCAACAAAACCCGCTCATTATTTCTTCTGGATCAACTTTGATCATCAGGGACAGTCGATTCAGTCTCCGCTTTGATCAATCAAGCTCACTTTTCACCCTGCAAATTAAGGACTTGCAAGAGACTGACGCCGGAACTTATCAGTGCCAGGTGACAGTCCTCTATAATGATAAATAATACATGAGAAATAGTGTTTATTTTTTATATAATTTCTATCAATTTTTTTATTTCATGTGGCCGAGTAAAATTAAAATTTAATGATTGAATCGATTATTTAGATATTGATTGGTGTGTCAAATCATGTGACAGCTGATGTCAATGTCGCTGTTCGTATGCCACCAGGTTTGTTCCAGCCCTTTGAAAACTGTTTCCTTCAAAGAAAACGTTAACATGCTTATTTCATATTTTGGCGTTATTCCAACTCGCATTCATTTTTTATTCATTTTTTTTTTGTACAGTAATTTCAGACAACTCTACAAGATCTCTTGTGGTCTCCGAAAAACAACCTGTTACGCTCGAGTGTTATGCATCAGGATATCCAATCCCGAAAATATCATGGTAATACTTCATTGTAATTCTGAATTGTTTCTTACGTAAATAACATTTTAAGCTGCTATAAAAATATCCTGTATTTTGGAAATGATTTGAAATGTTGTAAACTCGTATTTTACTGTAGGAGGCGAGAAAATAATGCTATTTTGCCCACTGGAGGATCCATTTATCGAGGGAATACTTTGAAAATTTTGTCAGTAAAAAAAGAAGATCGGGGCACATATTATTGTGTTGCGGAAAATTCTGTCGGCAAAGGAGCTCGTAGAAATATTGCGGTTGAAGTTGAATTTGCTCCTGTTATTACAGTACCACGACCCAAAGTTGGACAGGCTCTACAGTACGACATGGATTTGGAGTGCCACATTGTTGCTTATCCCCCACCTGCCATCTCATGTAAGCTTTTGTTTAGAATACATGCTGAACGTTACAAAACAGTAATAATTATGTACTTCCAGTAGGAGTATTCTCCGATGACACTAAATATAATGTTTGTATACGTGTATCGCATGCAATTAAATTTTAAATATGCTCGTCTTTAATTCAATAGGGCTCAAGGATGATGTTCTTTTGTCGAACAACCAACATTACAGGTTTTGCATTATTTTTTCAGTAGTTTATGCTTGCTATACACTAAGGCGTAAAGCATAATAATACTATGTATACGATTTATTGGTAAACTTCTTTTTAAAATAATTTTGCAACGTTTCTAGAATTTCTCATTTCAACACTGCTGATGATTACACTGACACAACACTTCGAGTCATCACAATAGAAAAGAAGCAATATGGTTTGTTTTTTTTTTGTTTATGTTTATAATAATATGTCATTTATTTTGTCTAACGAACTATTGCAATAGATAGCTCAAATATTTATGAAGCATTTATTAAGTTGGTCATGATCATAAAGAATGATTTTAACTCTTCCTCAATTTTATAATCATTATTTATTCTGTATCATATGATAGGAATGTACACTTGCAAAGCTGCCAATAAGCTGGGAGCAAGTGAATCTCAAGTGGAGCTTTTTGGTAAGAAAAATGTTAACAACTTTTATGATTGTTGAAACGGTATTACTTTTTTAATTTTTAATGGAATCGAAACCCAACAGGAATTTATGTCAACATAATGGAAATAAATACTAAATTCAACTGCATTTTAACTTTTGGGAGTTTTTCAGCAATGATTAATGAATGAACTAATTGTCGAATGGCATGTTTTGACGACCGTGGTGTTCAAAAAACGGTTGACAGTAAACCAATAACTTATAACATGGCTTGTGTTGTATTATTTGAAACGAGTTTGTTTCTCTGTGTGTGTGTCGTTTTGTATTATGTATTAGTATAATAATATGTAGAATTAAACAATAGTAACGTAATGTCATAAATTCCTGGGTGTTTTCTACAAAGTGCTAGTAAAAGAACTAGTGAGTATCTAGTATCTATACTTATGATGATGTACAAATTTTGCATGTGTGTGAATTTTCAAATTAATCAATTTATTTAATTTGTGTTTCAAACAGAAAATATTATTCCGATTTGTCCACCGGTACCCATGATACAGCTTATGTTTAAAATGAACAATTACACAAAGCATTTTTCTTCAAACATTTTTTAAATTAAATAATACTGTATTTATTACTATTTACTATTAAATTTGGAGTGCTAATGATTTAAATGATGATTATAGGCATGTGGACAAAATTACGTGACTTATGGAGGTCAAACAACTGTCTCAGCTACAATTAGCATGTTAATTGTAACTCTCTTTGCCGTCATTCTTTGGTTTGTGAAATTTACTGTGTGTTTTAAAAACTAATGCCCTTATTTTTATTGTTTAAGGACTAAAAAAACCTATAAACTCAGTGGTATTGACTGGGTCATTATTCTAGAAAATTGTTGCTTCACCTATGTTTCTCTACTGTTTTTGTGTACTAGTCATTGCTTTTGCAAACATTTGATTTCTAGCTTAGTCGTTTTAGATTAACAACGCATGCAAACTGCACGAGCATTCATTGAGATTTGTTATTCTTAGTCATCTAGATTGTGATATTAAGTTGAGAATTAGTTTTTTTGTTTAGAGATTTGAAATATTTAAGTAGTTTGTATTTTTTTTTATTCTCTCGCAAGGTTGACATTTTTTTTGAAAACTTTTCCCTTTTTAATTTATTTAATGAATATAGAATATAATGCTTACGAATTACTTGTGTAATATTTATAGTGTATGTAAACCGTAAGGCACAGGTAGAACACAAATCTGTCCGTCATAAAGCAATCGCTTAGCATACAGCATACACTGTACTTAGTACTTAGATCATTCGGTGACAATGTTGTATTATAGAATTTCTCGAATTATGTACACCCTTTTATTACATACTATAGTTTATGGTGCAACGTGGTATAACGTGGTCTATTATGCATACACTCTACACTTTACACAGTGCACAAAGGAAAATAGCATGCTTAAGTGATTGTGTGAAAATAATCCTTTTTTATGCATATTTTACAGAGTCTTCAGTTGCAAACGTAAACTATCGTGCAGTCTTACTACCGTATACATCTTCCGGAAATGTAATCTCAGCGTCGACGATAAGAAGAATCTCTTTTGCAGCTTCTCTAATTTCAACTTCAACAACTTTAGTTCCTTTGTTCTCTATTACCTCGCTTTTGAGCAGGTAGTATTTAATTACACCCCTATTGTATTTTATCAAAATATTGTATTATTATGTATACCATACTTTTCACAGTCTGCCACACACTAAAAGTTATAAATACGACTAGAAAAATAACCTGTTGTATTTGCTCAGTTTTTTGTTGTATCAAAATTTATATTGTTAAAACTTGAAATTATTACAATACAAAAATTGTAGGATAAACATTTTTACTAGCTAGATAAATAATATTTTGCTAACTTACAGTAGATTAGTACATCAGAAAAATGATTACGTTTGGAATTCGTGCAGCACAGTATGTATTTATGATGTAACTAGTAACTACATACTAGACTTTACGCCATACCAATAATATTGTGTCAGCGATCTGAAGTAGAACATTCAGTCGCATTTTTGTAATTTTTTAAACATGTATAATTTCGCGTACATGTGTAAATCATAATATTAGGATTTCGAGGAACAAGTTTACCAGTGTAAACGTTTTGTTAGTTGAATATGATGTACTCGAAGAATATTACATATTCTACATTCTTCATATTCATCTTTTAAGCAACCAAAAGTGTCGATCAATGAATAGAGTTTATGCGTATATGGTTAGTGTTTTTTTCTGCCTTGATTTCCCTGTTTTGCTGTTACCAGTTACTTTGTTGTATCTGAATATAGACATGTCATGTATTTTAAGCTCATTTAAAATTAGATGAAGCTATTATTTATTATTTATTGACATTACAAAACTTTTTAGGACTCTCTATGGTCGTACTTTGCTCTCTCAACATTTGACTATTTATGTACTTACATACATACTTCTACTTACATACAAATCGTATACTATACATACTAATAAATGTTTATACTTTATATTATATTTATACCAAAAGGCAAAGGTAAATTGTATCACGAGCGAGGTTAAATTACCGTTTACAGCATGTATCTTAAAAAAGTTGTTTGTGGTTATGAGTTTTCAGTATTTTTAAGCATTGTTTTGGCTGTCCCTGTGGTTGTAACAGTTTTGTTGTTATTTGAGAAAAGACAGTGTGGAAAATCCAAAGAGATGATTATATGTTTATGTATATTGATTAGAAAATAGTGTAAAGACTTTAAGTATTAGCAATATTTTATTTATTACGCTTTGAGACGACCCAGTAAGCAATGCAAAGAATAGGGTAGGTTAACATGTTTAGTATTGAATTATGTTTATGGTTCATGTGTGTACTTAATCTTAATTTTGAGCCTAAATAACCATTCAGGAATCTCTTTATTCCCTTCCCCTTTACAACAATGCAGCACAAGTATTATGTATGGAAATTTTGTTTCTTATGTGAAACATGGTACATTTTTAGCATTTACAAGTTTTGTAATTTATTAGTAGGAAATAGAAATCAGTATGTAGTTTATTCTCGGATACATGCTACTGACATACCATGTTTTATATTCTTATCACTTGTCGTTTTGTGTGTCATGTTGCGACTATCGTACATATGTTTACAAACATGGGCAGCGGCTCATTGTCCACATTTCCGATTTTATGGAATGAGACTGAAATTTTCTCTCTTTGTAGAAATACATAGTATTATATTTACATTTAAAATACTAAAATACTTTAATAGTATCATAGATACCGAAACATCATGTAAACGTAAAAATAGTCCTCAAATTTGACGTGAGCAATAGTGTCAAAAGGGCAGCCTTAAAATATGCACACAATATTTCTTAATTCTAGTGATTAGTGGGGAGAAGACAATTGACAGTAAGCAGCTAAAACAATAGCAGTGTAATAGAGCATGTTATAAAGTATTATTGTATATGAATACAAGTTGAGCACATTTTTTACATTATACATATCAAAAAAATGAAAATATAGCACAAAGGATTTGTACTGTGAACATCGTTTCGTTATAATATGTATACCCACTGTAAAATACTAAACATTTGATGAATAATTAGTTATAATATGAAATGTTAACTAAAAATTGTTATTGCGGCTAAATCATATAGATTTTAGATGTGTAAAAATATATTTGGGATACTTACATGACATTTTATACAAGTTACTTACTTATATGTACATTGTACATAGTACATACATAAGTGACATACATACTTTATGTTACGTGATACGTGACATATTATTATAGTACTTATTGGTACTTATTGTTTTGACTAGAATATATCACGATACCTATAACCCAGTTATTACTGATTTAACGTAACTTATATGAAATTACCTACCCCCCTACCTACATAAATACTTTTAAAAATTACCGTTTTCTTTTATGTACCTATCATTTTATCGATTGGATGCAACATTTCTGACTTCTAACCGTCTTCTAAAATATCCAAGATGTAAAATGTGAATGCAGTCAGATGAGAAAAGTAATACTGTGGTGAGAAATGTGAGAATATTATGTAAAAAATATATTTTCAATAAAATTCAGATGCTTTGTATTTAACGTTTTGGAAAGAAGAATAAAGAAAAGATTTTTCATGAAATAATGCAAATAATGTGCTTTAAACTTTCACTCACAAACAAAGAGTTTTTGCTTTGTCCATAAGTGGTGTTAGGTTACCTAGCTTGACCAGTGTTATCAATTTCAGGTCGGTCCTGAGGACAAAGTGAAAACCCTTTGCTTGCCAGCTTTGAACGTCTAGTTATACTTTCATAACACATACATACATAATTTACTTTCACCTACATACCTTTCACCATGAAATAAGAAATAAGAGTAAACGCTGAGTTACCTAATTTTTCTAGCACCTTTGAAATTTGCAAATTTAGCTTCAATTGATAGAACGAAGATCTATTCTAACATCTAACACATCTGCAAATAAAAGAAGCATACGGTTCAACTAGGGTAACTGACAAGCATAAAGAGATTATAACATCTTTATACTTATTGATATTTTTTGATGACACGTTTGCGTACACGTTTCCATTGGCATTGGGCACACAAAACTATCAGTAATCAGTATCAATACATAAGTAAAAAAATAGTAATTCTCTTTGTTTTTATAAAAGTGCAAAGTTATGTTGTGTACATATTGTGTGTACCTACATATAGACAGAGGCTTCACGGGGAATATCAATAAATATAAATCGAGCCGACTAGGGAAAGAAAGGAGAGCAGAATCAAAAGAATGGTATGTACTTAGATAATAATATAGGATGAGTACTCTACGTACATCGTACATACACATTATACACATGTATTTAACTACTGTGAGCGAAATGAATTATTCAGAGGTGATCGAGGGATTCTTTTATGTAGATTCTGTATTCTGTACAGCTGGGCTCTCTTTTTTATGTAAAAAAAAGTTGTACAGATAATAATATTACAAAATCCAAAGCAAAAGTAAGGTATACATGTACAGAATTAGACATGTACCCGGGTGTGCATCGCAGCTTTTTTATCTTGTTCACAAATTGAGTCTCAACGTAGACTTGTAATATCATATTACGATATTATACATTATACATAAAAGTACAATAAAACGAAGCAGCGACGGCTCGTTGCATCATTTCTCAATTCTAGATCACACATGCATCTTTATACTTTATTGGATACAATTTATTGTAGTATATCTCTCATTTTCATTCATTTCATAATTCGGCATCATAACCGTATATGTAATATGTATATTGTATAGTTACATGTAATGTATAGCATCAAATGATAAGCATGGTATGAGTGGTATGGAATATAAAAAGCAGTGAAATTATTATTGTAAAGTTTGTTATTAAGAAGTGAGAAGTGAAAGATTAAATAATAAAATATTATGGAGATGCTCAGTCGGTCTCCTTCTTGTTCCTTTTTTCTTGTTTGGTCTTCTTCTTGACTTTACTTTTATACGTATTATACTCTCCGCCGTATCGGAATGTAAAAAATTCGCGCACAGCAAGTGCAGTGGGTCGGCGTCTTTTGGTTCAGGTGGAATTTATAGGTCGGAGGTCAAAACTTTTGGAAACGACCCCCAACTCAGCCCTCTGCTGCTTTGCTCAAATCATAAATCCCGTGTCTAGTCATCTACAATAAGGATAATACATACCTATCCAATATAAATAATGTAATACATATGATTATGTTTAATATTGTGCGTGTGTATGTGTGTGTACATGTGTCTATTTTATGCATATCATCACCGCCGCATGGTCCTATCAACTATCTATTATTTTCGCAGCTATCTCTGTGAAGTAAAAAAAATAAATAATAATACTATTATCATTATATACATAACAAAAAAGTTCTTAGTCAGTGCCGCTCTGCTGTTTTTATCAAATTAAATATTATGTACAATACATACATACTCCTTTCTCTCTATCTCTTCTCCCTTGTGTCGTATGTTTATGCAGAGGAGAAAAAATTAATCAAGGTGTAGAGTGTCGAGGAACTTGCATAGTATGTATATATTATAAGTATATGTGATAATGCTCACCCTTTTATTTCACAAATATCACACTTTATTAGTGGTACTGGTACACACAATTTATTTATCATTGTTATTGTTATAATCCGTGCGCATCAAGTGTCTGTATTATGTTCAAAACATATGAAATGAATTGATTCTATAGCCGCATGTAATATCTTTATATGGATTGGAAGATGGGATTGAGAAGATGAAGAGCGTCTCCTTTTATATAATATTATACACAATACTGATATGCAATATGTATGCGCATGATGTATTTAATGCATTCATTATACACGGAAAATATTTTTGTACTTTATTATGAGACGGATAACGCGTCGTGTCAGCTTCGGCGAAAAACCAGTCAGAGAAAGACATTTCGTTCCCTATATGCGTTTAATCATCTCTCTTCTACTCTTTCTTCATTCTTTGCCTACCTTTTGCACGTATGAAACATATTACTTGTCATACATTATACACAAACTTTGAAGTCTGCTACAAACACAACGATACATAATATTATATACACAGATTGATAAAACCGTTTTAAATGTTTTGATTCGCGAACGAGTCAGTATCAAAACCCTCCCTCACAACAAAATAATTCAAGTTGATTTCAACCTTCCGTACATATTGTTATACAAAATCCCAGTACTATAACATAGGCTCAGATGCCGACACAAGTACAAGAACCAAAGTCAACGTAACAATGATAGCGATGACACAATGGCATAGCAAAAATGCTTCTTTTGACAGAGTTTAGCTAGCATGTGTCACAAATTTTCTTGTGCGGGGAAGGTGATACAGCAAGATCCAAGATCAGTGTTGAGTGTTGAACACCTTCACCATACATTTTTTGAGACAAGTCAAAAGGGTGTGGAAAAAATTTGTCATAACTCACAGACAGAGGAAGAACTACCAGAACCAGAAAGTCATCATATGTATTCAGTATTCAACAGTACAACAGTGGATATCATAATCATAATATTATGCTATAACACGCATATTTTCTGTGTGAGCTTAAGTTTTGAGCGCACACAATAATGCTTATTTTATGAAAGGGAGTTAATAATTGCCAAAACCATTTTGGACTCCAATAATGTCTTCATTAGCCATGTAATTTTGACCTTTTTGCTCATTACACGCATAATTACTTAAGTACATTGCATTTTGTAATTAAAATGTGATGAAGCAAAGCCAGAGTCTTGTGAATGAATGCACGATAATTTTTATTGATATGTATATAATCACTGTTAACAACTTGAGACTTTTCTCCCAATTTCTGCCTCTATTTTTTTCTTTGGAGTACAAAATTATGAACCTACAAGTTGCTCTTTTAACTTTAGAAAATCCTCCAGGTTTTTGCACTGACTAAAAACCAAAGGTAAGTATTGAGATTTTGTGAATAAACAGTACAAGAGGCAAAAAAAGTTTTAGTTTCGGAAGCTTGTACAGTAAAAATCAAAGAAAAAGTAATCTCGTGTCGGCCTATTAGTCTGTGTTTGTACATAGTTTGTAACGTATGAAGTGTCCAAAGAGATCAAGTATGAGGTATGTTATAGTATAGTACAAGTACATAGTTTTTAATACTGTGCGTAAGCATAATAAGATAAAAGGGAAGCAGCTTACATAAGTGGATACTGATAGAAAAAATGAGTAGAATGATGATGAGGAAGGAAAGCATCAAGTCAAAATTGAGATGGAACAGGAGGAATTTTTCGGAAGGTCTGTAAGGTGAACTCTTGTCATGTAGACGTCAAGTATCATAGAACAAGTCAAAATAAAATGTTCGGCACTTTTGCTTTTCTTTCCCGTTCCCCTTTACTCTTTTTTTACTCTGTTTGTTTGAGCTTAAGCAGAAGAGAAGGAACGAAAGAAAAAGAGAAGAAAGAAGAGATAAATGTGTGGTTGTGGTTACACTCAATCTAAAATATGTGTATATTAAGTTGTAACAAAATGTTTACAAATCTTATTTCTCAGTATGGACGGTAAAAGAACAAGATAATACAAGACAAAATACACCAATACATAATACACACATACGACACGTAAGAATGCTCAAGATGGAAATATACAAAAATCAGTCCATTTTTCCACGATCTGCCCGTCTGTCTAGTCAACAACAAACAGCTCACATGTATGTATGTAATATGTAACATTATTATTAATCTACCTCTATTTGTACGTACATACATACATAGATGATACTTTATAAAATGGACTGCAATCATTCATACAATACAATACACACAAAGGACGCACACAAATCAAAGGAATTAGAAGAGGGGAAACCCTTTTAATTCTCTTGTTTTTTATGTACCCCGCACTGTCAGTCAGTTTTTCGGTTGTAAATATCGTATAATTCAATACATTATGTTATACCTTGTTTCATATCGTCTTCGTCTTTTATACTTCTTGTGTATGTATATAGTTATATATATGTAATATTTAGTATGTACTTACTTTCAGCTTTTAACTTTCATCATCCGCATTACTTAAGTAAGATGATATTATTATTATTTTCCCTTTTAAAAGAATTATTATATCGCCCTCACAATCAAAATCATCTTCTTTTACATCTTCTTCATTTCTTTTTGATATTATCTACCATGTACACAGCAATACAAATTGTACACTGTACACACTATGTAATTTTTTTTAAAAGTTACACAGAAGGAAAGGTCAACCCAAAACCTCCAAAACCGAAATGGAGATTATGATTATTGCCCTTTTCTAACTTCTTGAAATTTGATGGAAAGAAAGTAAAAGAAGCAGAACGAAAAACAGTAAAAAGACTTGCCGCGAGGCACAAATGTGTGCCCCGATGCAAGTGTCTTTGTTGGAAATTATAGAAAAGCATAAAACATGAGTCAGAGTATGTATGACTATGACATCACTCTTGATAATCTATTGAGTCTTTGAACTTGTCTTGTTTTCCAAGTTACTTCGTGATGTATGTTGTGCCGATAGAATAATATTTTATATACTTTATATATTGCATAGAAATGCACCGACTACATGTGTTTTGAGTTCTGCCGATAATTTTGTTTGGGCTTTGACGATGTGGTGGACTCTTGATATTTTTCATAGTATGCATATACATTATATACATTATACATACATACATATAAATATTTATTGTGTTATTAATATACACACAATTTGTGTGCATGTTAAATATATTGAGCCTCTTCTCTTTTCTGTATCCGTCCGTGTTGTATGTACACTACACGTTTATTTATGTGGATGTGATGTAAATATGTTCTTACCTCGAATGTACCGGATCGTGTAAGCTGTAAGTGAAAAGTAAAAGTATAACTGCCGCATAGATGCTCGCACAATAAACACTATACATTATATATACACAATAAGTATATGTGTCTTGGAACATGACTTATACCCTTCCACGTATATTCACTTTTTTGCATATTCAACTAGTTTGGTTCAAGAACTACCTATCCTGAAAGTTTCAAGTATTTAAATGCACATTAAGTACTTTAAATTAATTTAATTAGAATTAACCTTTTAAGCACAGTGTTGTAAAAGTCTACACTCGTCACAATGTGTATCATAACGAAACAATAATATTCAATATAAACAAAAAATGATATATTAACGGGAAACCCATGTCAATTTTAGATGTGCTTTTAGTTTTAAATGTGAGCAAAATTTTAAAAAATGTCTAGGCAACGGCACTTTGTAGAAATGTATGTACTTTGTACAACTAAAACTAAATTTTGTACTTTTGTCTCGGACAAAAGTACAAAAGTTTGGTTTGTCATTCCTTCTGCATAAATTCAAATACGGATCGGTCAGTCAAACACTTAAATCACTTGCAATCAAGATTTCAATTGGAACGGAAGTCGTTAATAATGGCCGCCCGTGGCACACCACAGCGAAAGTGGACTGAGAAGGAGAGCAAAATCATTTTGCAATATCTTGCTGACTTTGTCCAAAGAGGACGACCAATACTGGTAATACTTCAAAATATACCTGAGAACCTAAAATCTTGAATGAAATTTCTCTCGTATGCTTGCGCAATAACCGATAAATAATGCATGTGTAATGTGTATTTGTATAGAAACCATCGGCGTCAACGTTCTATTCCATTTTCTTGGAAAAAAACCGGGCGCTCCCCGACGTGGAAGATCGACTTGACCATCGGATCCTACCCGCCCTGATTGTTTCCCACGTCAACAATATCAAAAGATCTTACAAAATAGCTGTTAAATGGTCCAACGAAACTGGACAAGGAGTAAGAGATGATGGTGGCGAAACAACATTCCGGCGTACGTAAATAATATTAAAATTTAGACATTCCTACATATTATTACGGTCACAATATTATACATATTGGTTTTTGACCAACTAATTATTCTTAATGCAGAAGAGCTGCTCAAGAAGTGTCGGTATTACGACTTGTGCGAGGAGATTTGGGGTGCGAGAGTCAACATCAGGATTCCACATGTCGTCGAGACTAGTCAGATAGGACCACCTCGCTCACCGTCACCTCCTGGACGAAATAGTAACAATGAGGATGAGGAGGACGAGGACGAGGAAGACGATGATAATAATGATGACCCACAATCTCCAACAAGGTCAATACGCCGAGATCGGAGTCGGAGTCGAAGTCGATCCTTTTCCCGAAGTCCCAGTCCTGCAGACTCGCCGCCGCCGAGGACAACTAAAGATGGTTCGACCTCAACTACCCGCAAGCGTGCACGGGGAAAACATCCGGGTCGAAATTTCGACAAAGGCGGTTTGTTTTTGTCCAGGCCACCTTCGGACCAAAAAGGAGTTTTCACTGACTTGGTGAAACAGCGTGAGGCGAACGAGGCCAGGCGCCTGGCCTTCCAGAAGAAACAATTAGAGATTCAAGAAAAGAAGGAAAACAATGAAAATGCGCGTCTGGACAAGGAATTCGACTTGAAAAAAGAACAATTCGAATACTCAAAAACGAAAGATACCCAGGTCATAGAGTTAGAAAAATTAAAAAATGGGCGTCTTAAGATAAAACTTGAGCTCGCAAAATTGGGAATTACGAATTTCGAGGACTAAATTCATACACACATAAAATATTGCAAATTGTTAGTATGTAGTATTAGTGTCTAGGTTCTACATGTTCAGTTTGTGTTTGATTGTGTACAGACTTTATTATTATTAACGTATCTTTGCAAATAGTAAGACGTAAGTATATAAAAAAGTATTTGCGAGTAGCACTGACTCATAATAGTCTCACGATATGCGGTAAACACTTACTATCCTTGTTACTTTTTAACATATGTATTTGAGTTTCTTGTTACACCTTATTTCTCAGCAACATTGTTATTGACTATTGACCTTTATTTTAGCAAGCAGTTCTTAGGTTATGAACAACAGCAACTTTGATAGTTATGCTAGCTTATTCTAAATACTTGTACGTAATAAATGTTGTATGCTATTAAAAATTCAGAATTATCTCTAGAATCCACGCTAGTTTGAAATAAAATACATCGAAAAGACCTACCAAATTAACATATTCCAAAATATTATAGTCCTACTCTATGTTTGTTAAATTAGCAACAAAATCATGTAACACAGCTATGCATCCTCATTATCCTCATCTCGATGGAGAAACCATTGAGCCAGCTGCAGTCTTTTTTCACGACCGTTGACATCATTTTCATCCCCATCCTCTCCTTCTTCTGCTCCTCCCGCATTTTCATTGTTACCATTATTATTGTTATTATTATTACCATTTTCTTCTGGTTCGTAATTTTCTAAGGGTAGGGTAATATTGAAAATTATCATACACGCCAAAATCCACTCGTTCACATCGATATGAGAGTATAAATCCTCAGTGATTAAAAGTCTGAGTTCCCTCAATGATTGAAAGGTGCCCTTCAGGGCACCCATAACATGCTCAATCACAATTCTAAAGTGACTCAGGCTGAAACCGCGAATAAAACAGAACCAATTAGTTAACTTCCTATTAATATAAAAACTGAATTACATACATACTTGAAAACGAGAAAACAGAAACAGCATTCGCTTCGGATTCTCTTTCGGTGATTTTATAGTCAATAATATTATACAATAATATTAATAAAAATATTATAGCTTACTACTCATTAA
>JAQIVE010001641.1:0-23663 GCA_034698285.1 Sminthurinus bimaculatus | reverse complement strand
AACCTTAACCAATCGGGACGAAATTTTCAGGGTAATTTCTTTGAACCAAAAGGAACGATATGAGACCCTGAGGGTTTAACTTTTCAGCTCTTTGGGTAAAGTGGCGATTTCTACTGAATGTGTACATATAAAGAGTATTTTTATGCTACACCATATTATATATGTACATACATGGAGCATGGGTCAACGAGTTTACTAATATCCTTACACCTTACTGATACTGTCTGAACTAAAAGAAAACGTTATCGTAATTGAATTACCAAATCAGTTTCCTTTGAAATATAATATAAGTATAAGTACAGTTTCTGAATTTCAACAATACGGTTAAATTCAAACACAACACTCGCAACCTAGTTGGAAAATACAAAAAGCTGATTGTGCATAATATTGTAGATAAGGCCTCATTCAATATAGGTACATTTTCTTTGAGTGCTTACGTTTCGCACATTACCTCAGTCTACAAGGTACTAGGCATAAAATACATTCCCTACTTTTTTTTGTTTAAAAATTTTTTCCCCCTATTGACGCATAAAAACGGAATCTTTAAAATACTTAAAAACACCTTGTTACATCCTTTATCTTTCAATTTTGCTAATTTTGACAACTTTATCCTTTTATGTATATATTATTTAACTCAATTCCGTTTTTCTGATATAACTAATTTAATATTATAGCTTGTGTTTTCTTTACCTTGTTTTGATGTCTGGTATTCAGAGTCACGCTACAAATTGTACGAATAATCCTGATGCGAGTTTAGCGAAGATAAAAATGTAGCACTTTAATTTATAATAATATAAACACTTCTTAACGATTTTTCATTTCGACTTTCCAATCCTTTTGTGGGCGTGAATAGTGCCACAGACCAGCGAGAATTAATAAATGGCACAAAACTAGACTTAGACTGCTTAATGGTGTCGCAGGGAAAACATTCCAACACATTTCAATGATTGCAAATAGTAGTAACCTGTAACAGAGAAGCAATAATGACGTTTTATTTAATAAGTAGTTTTTATATGTAAAAATACATAGTCAATAGTTGAAACGAATCAATGGGATCAATGACATTTTATCTTTAAATACATACATATTCTTACTTTGCTTTGACTGGTAATCTTGTAGACCAAAGAAGGTAAGGGATTGTATGGTAATACCAAACATAAAACTGATAATGTAGTGAGCGGCTAAAGACAATTCCAATAAAATTCGAAACGAATAGAGGATATAATAATAATTGAGAACGAATCGTCATCGGTCCCCGAGCATCTTCTTTCTGAGAAACAGCCTCCAATTGACTATATGATTTTAAATACTTGATCCAAATTGGTACGAATACTCCCAACATGACTAAATGGGCGACGAGAAGACCCAAATGAAAATATTTATTGAGGAAAATATCTTCTGGTAAAAATTTCCAATTTACTGTCCATTCGAAGAAAAATACACGTCCAAGGTCAAAAGAACGTGAAATATAAGACCAAGGATTTACTAATAAGAATGGAATCGCCAAAACAACCTAATAAAAACAAATATATATATCGTCGACATTATTCAAATACCGAAATCCCTCGATAATCTCGTACCTATATTATAAACTTATATGTTACCGACAAAATAAGTTCAATATGGGTCTCGACTGACAAAGTGCAGTATATGTATAGCGAGGTTCGGCTAAAGCACGTACATAATTACTATAACTACGTGCATGTAATATTATTACTATTTTACCTGAAGACTTCCACAAACGGCAAGTTGAACAATGGTATCAAATAGGCTCAGTTGTGTCAGATAAACAATTAAGAGAGCTGGGGCATATAGTAAGACATTCATTTTGATAGACACGGCAAAACTGTAATCATAATGAAAAGTAAAATGAGTAAAAATAAACTGTGGAGCAACACCGTACAATACAATGCTTACTTTATATTATTATTATCAAGTATATGTGTAATGAAGATGATATGTATTAGTTCACAAAAAATTATTTTACCTAAATGCTAAGCTTCCTAAAGTCCATCTTCCATCCAAAAAAGCATTGATAGCAACGTAGGCCAGAATAATAGCAATGGGATCATTAAATAATCTCAGAACAAAGATTGAATGAATTCTATAAGATGTAAAAGTAAGAAAGAGCAACGCATATGGTGGAACCTGTAATCATATAGGAATAAGAATAATATGATTACATTTTGCAATCTACACCGATTATACGTCTAAAGTATTTGGACAGCTAAACAATTAAACTTATTACTTTTGTATCAAAACTTATTATATAATAATAAATAATATTATAATATATTGCTTTTCCTTGTGTGTCAACTTACTTTCCTTGAACGAGAATAAAGGCGAAAAACTTGATACACAAGAACCAAATAGAATAGAGAGTAAATCCATTGAGCAGTTTTGAGATTTGTTCCTTGTTCGGTAAGATAATACAGGATTGTGAAGACATATACAAACCCCGCTGGATAGACTAAAGGTCCAGTATCACCTTTTAAAAACTGATAATCTAGAGTACCATTAATGACACCACCCACTTCTTGCATATACGCTTTCCAATCAATTTCAGTATCTGTAAAAGAATACGAATAAAACACTAGACATTAGACGGCATACCAATTACTTACATATGATTATACATTAACTCAAATACATACATAGTCTGTTGTGTAGTATATAAGGCTAACTATTATTTAAATACACTTCGGTATTTATTATTTCGACTCATCCAGTGAGATAACTCCTGACTCCTGACATTTATTATTATATAAATAATATGTACCTATTTACTTAAATATACTTCATTCTTGTTTTCTTGTTTTTATACTCCTATACCCAAGTACTGGTTGTACTTACATTGTATATTGTATACATAATACATAATACACATTGAATATAAATATATAGGGTACTTAAGTACTGAACATTGAAAAAATCAAAGTAATATAATAATATAATCAAATGCCAAATTCATACTTACAAGGTCTATTAATGATTATGGCCGAGTTGATAAAGATTTCACAAATAAAACAAAATATTGCAATGATCCACGTGTATTCAGGATCGTTAATTATTTGCTTCCCAAATTCCACATTGATATATTTCTTGTAAAACTCCTTGGAATTTTTATAAAGTGACTTTATATCAAACTTTTGACTTTCACTTCCCCGACCTTTGACACGATGCCCTGAAGACGTTTGTGGTGCCATTGTCTAAAACCTATTACTTACAATGAAAACCTAACATGAATACCCGATTTTTCGGTAAAAAAAACACCAAAAAAACTGTTTCGTTTTTTTCGGTATCAAAATTATTTTGGATTTTTTTATATAGCAAATTTAAAACGTGAATGACCGCCATTGAAGTGCCATCTATGAGAGATTCCAGTATACTAAGTTTATATATACATAGGTTTTTTTTTAAATCGAGCGAAGATTTTTAATCATAATTAAATTTTTAACGAAAAAGCTAACGACGAAAAACTCGTAAGGATATAAAAATGTTATAATCAAGTAAATTGACTTTCACTGTTACACTTAATATATAGACGATTCTTATGCATATTGGTAGTGTGTGTGTGTGATTGACTATAATATTTTATTTAACCATTTAACTTTGAGCCAAACTTGAAAAGAGAGTGAGAGGAGCAGAAGATAATAATATTATTATAAAGATAATTTTATTAGAAAATTATTGTAAGTAAAGTGTGTATTTACTATGATAATTAAGTACTTAATAGTTTCTTCTCTTTCGTCTGTTTGTAGAGTTAATGTTATTTGGTTTTTGGTTGGACGATTCTAATAAATTCTAAGAGGATTTAAATTATGCATACAAAACAAAAAGAAGAAAACAAATTTTGGATTTCAGATTTTGTGCCAGGTGAAGTATACTAATAACAATAAAATTATTATATATTATTATACCTTTTAGATCAACAAAACTAAAAATAATAATAATAATATCATTTTACCCATGTGTTGGTGTGTGTGTGTGTGTGAGAGAGAGAGAGAGTGACTAAAATTGATGACGGACTAAAATGTGAAATGGAGATGGTACATAATTAAAATGACATTATCATTATCATAATAATAATACCATGTATTGCAGACTATAGACATTTCTAAACTTCAAATACTTCAAAACAGATACATTATGATACCTGTGAAAAGGTGAAAACGGAAATACGACGACGAAGAAGAAAGAGAAACAATATAACACTACAAGTTTTCTGTAGCCTTAAACTATATATAATATATTATTATCCTTATAATATTTCTTTGAAGAGCTGATGAAGAAGTTATTGGATACCAAATGTAGTTCATGAAACAATTTTGGAAACATCATGAATTCGTTCTCGTCAGACGTAAGTATAAAATATTTTGATTTTTTCTATCTTCATCTTTGTTATCATAGAATTACACTTTCTAGTTTATAGTGTGTAATCCTCATACATACTAATATTGTATCATCTGAACTGAACAGTTTAGGCACGTGCACAATAATATTATAATATTGAAGTGCATAATATTCCGTATAATAATATCATCGCAACTATGTATTATTTGCATCCTAGTTTCATAATATTTTTTTCACGAATAAAGTGATTGAACATGTACTATGTATAGTTGTATGTAGTGCACCATTTTGATACTGTTGCATGAAATCGAGACGTTCGTCTATTATCTATTCTCTAAATATATTTGCATTTGTATAAAATATACAGAGAAGTGAAAATTTGGTGGTGTATAAACAGTTGGTCTTGAAACTTTGTAAAAATGATGAGCCAACCTGAATGTGCATGTATAAATGCTAAAGTTTTAACTGAGGTACTTTTTCAATGTTTGAAGTTTAAAACAGACAATTGCTTTGGAAGTCGTACAATGTATAATAATAGTAATGATGTACATTTTCACCCATATGTATGAACAATATACATCATATTATTATACATTATACATGGTGTACATTGAAATTGTCTATGTATTATTTATATATATGCATTATAATAATATATTATGTATATATACATATTATATCATTACTTCACTAGTTTGAAAAAGTGAAGATGATGTAATGATGATATCTCTCGAGTATCTCTACCTCTCTCGTTCAGAGTAATATACGTAAAATATAGTAGTAAAAAAGTAAGTAAATATGATAGAGTATGGTTTACTATCGTAGGTAAATAGCATCATTTTTTCATGTTTCTCGCTTGCTCTCGCTTGTTCATTTCCAATTTATATGCAGGTGATTTTGACGATGTGTTTATTACCTTTTCGAAAAAAGAATCTCACTCTTCCTTTTATTTTTACATTTTACCTATAGGTAGACCATTATCAATATACACATTCTGGCTATTTACATCATCGTAAAGTAAGAAAAAAGTAAAGGAGAGAAGGCTCAAAAACTCAATTAATCACTCATCGTTAGTTGTATTTGTTTGGTATTTGTATTGTTATTTTAGTTTTTTGGAACTAACTCTAAGCGCCTCTATACGAAAGAATATATCCAACCAAACAGATACACACACACCAACATGCCCAGTAAAATTATGGCTATGTGAGAATTTGTTTATTTGCACATCTTCCTTTTCTCTCTCCTTTTCGTATTTCTACTTCATCTACGTGTACATTGGATGGATAGAAGAATTCTGAACGAGAGAAAGATAGTTGAAATGGACATTTTTTATGGCACACCAAAAAAGGTGTCCATGTGTGTTCCATGGGAAGCTTTTTAAAAGAAAAATACACCCGTTACACAAAATTTGTTTGTATTAAATACACATCATCGTACTTATTGAATATGTCTGATGGGCCTAGTCTATAATGCTATGATGGAAACAATAATGTGCAACATTTACCTGTATACCTTTTTTTAGTAAATTCAAAATTGAATGTAGGTTTTTAGCTAGATCAGGTTGAATAACTTTTTACTATATGAAACACATAGAATAATAGATAATAGATATTAAATAATTTGAAAAATCATTGTTGTTGATTTTTTATATATTAAGAATGTTGTTTTTTAAAATAAAATGCGTTAGCCATCAAAAAAAGATGCATCTACCTGTAGATACATAATATGTTATAGATACGTAGACTCTATTACTGCCTCTTTTTATCGAGCAAGCAAAGTAGATTTCATACACATAATATTATTATATCCCAAGCAAATACCATTACAAACAGCCATCAAGTTCAGCGTCAAATGCACTAAGTCATAATACATTGTAGAATGATGTCTTTATTATGTATTATTATTGTTATTTACCCAGTATTATGGCGAAAAAAACAAATAGTGGGATCAAAACACAAACATGTTTTATAGCATTTAATAAGAAGCAACTTATGTATATAATAATGTAATGTGCTGATGTAGTAAATATATACGTAAGCAAATTTAAATGCATCGAGACAAGAGTTCAGAGATGTACAATGTACCTGTATATATATATATATATATGTACAAGGATATGCATTTACAATGATAATTCATAATTTGGTTTCTGTATGAAAAGGACACACAACCTACGAATATAAGAGAACATTAAATGCGTAAATGTAATAACATAATAGTAATTGCATGTGTTTATGCATAGAATTTTTTAAATTTTCACTTTCAAATACACGTACATACATATTATACAATGCTTTGGAGCTTTTAGCAGCTTATACATAGGTAATAAATGCTCATAAAACTGATATAACTATGAACCTATACTATTAATACTACCACCTTCATTCTATTAGATTTTTGCTGTATATAAAACATCTTATAATGATTTTAGTGTACATATGTACAAGCACACACAGGTCTGCCACGATCCACCCACTAAAAAATAAATTATTCAATTTATTCAAGAGAGAGAGAGAGAGAGAGAGAGAGAGAGACATTCCACAATGTTATTTGCTGAATGCAAATAAGGTGTTCGACTAATTGAATAACGAATACCATGATACAATAATATTGTATCATGCTATTCTTTATATATATATATATTATGTGTATAAACGTCTTTTAAAATATTATTATTCTGCTATAAGACTTTTGAGAGGAAAAATAAGGAAAGGGTAAAGAATCATCACACGTCATGAACTAATTATTCTTAGCTTTGCAGATGTACTAGTAATTGTGCACAATTGACCTTCAAAATATGCATAATATTACAGTTTTAGTTTATTGATAATTTAGTTGCACTTGGCTTGAAAATATAGCGACATTTCTCATAATTTTAAATATTATAATATTTAACACCAATATTAATTATTGACAGTAAGCTAAAATAGAGTGGAACAAGTTTGCTTTTCTTTTTAACACAGCCAGTATTTACCAATTACCGATCGAATTGAAAACGAAAGGAGTCGAAACTTTACCCAATATTTACAAATTTATTGTGATAAAATGCGTTCATTATACATATTATGTACAGATGACAGCGTAAACTTGAGGAAAAACCAATATACGAATACAATATGTTTAAATGTACATAACAATATGTAAGTACATTCAAACAATCAGGAGGGTAATAATAAACAGAACTATACACTATACACACAAAATTATTGTTCTACTCATATACTTTCTTCTCCATTATTCTCGGTAATGAATGAATAAAGACTGTCTACTAGTCAAATAATGTAATTCATAATTCATTGAAATTCTAATAGCACGTATACTACGTAATATCACATGATACCAATGTGTTACACAGTAATACTCATTGCTTTAAAAAAGATGTCCTTCAATTTTTCGTTGAATAAAAAACTGACATTGTGAAGAGCCAATACAAAGCTTAGAAATCGCAGAGACAAATAACACATCACAATTAAAAAATAAATCAACGAATCGAAAAGCGTCTTGGTTTTTTCTCCATTGGGATGCTTTTAGTTCTTTATTTAAAAAAAATACTATGCGTATATCCAGCGCATTACCCATGCGTTAAATTTAAACTTAGCTCATACTTCATACCTATATATGTTTAAATAGAAGTGTGGAAGATCGTTATAGGAAGGGGATCGTTAATATATATTGTAGGAAGAACGTTTTTCATGAATATGAGCCTTACAACTTAGAAGTAATGATATAGCCTGAAGGAGTTTTTAATAGGTAATGAAAGGAATATAGCAGCAATTATTATTATTTAATATTTCATTCTATTGTATGTTTATCACATTGTTCCCGAAGAAGTGGAGCTTAGTGGAGTTAAAAAATTAAAAAACTCTTTTATCATTTAAAGGCGTTAATTTACTTGTAAACTATACAGACTAGACAACTAGAGTCAATAATAGTTTGTTTAAATTGATCGGAAGACTTTTTACGCTAATAATTTAAGCGCTTATTAGTGTACATGTAAAGTGCTTGCACTTGAAATTGCTCAAGACATGCGTGAGGAAGGAAACAAATTCAATACACAGAAAGTATACTGCAGCGTAGCACTTGTCAACGAGAAGAGGAACTTGAAGCTTGTGAGAAATAATATTATTATTCATTATTATGTAGCGAATATGTCATTGTATCGTCATTGTAATGATGACGATAATAATATTAACAGAAAGCTAACGTACTATTGATCTTTTAAACTTTCTACGCGTATTCGATTTTCCATTTAGGTGAATATGTTTGCGTTTATTTACATTGTTTAACGCATAGTTTGTGGAAATTATAAACTTGACCTAGGCGGTGCGCTGTTCTGTGGTAGTACATAGGCAATTTACTTACTGTAGTTTCTTTTTACATGCATACATATATGTACAATTTCATTTCATTACTCATCATAAACAACGAAAGAAGTTAAAAATCTTTTATGACAAGTTAGAATAAGTTTCAAGGCACATTACAATTATATATATAAGTAATTAATTCATATTATGAAAATTTTCGCTTTCTATTGCTGATTATAACAGCCATCATTCTTAAAGTCACCAAACAGCTTGACATTTGCGTTTAAACAAGAAACTCATGTACACATGTATCCACACATATACCCGTTAAAAGTTATTCCGAAATTGTATTCATATGAAATTTTATGCTGTTCAACTGCCACTGTTTTTAAACATAATTTAGGTTTTTGCTTCCTGTATTACTTATTGAACTGGAAGCATCTCTGAATTTTTATTTAAAGCACATTAGTTGAACATCGTTATTTGTTATGTTTTCAATTTTTAACTGCAGATAAAAATTAGCATAAAGTGTTTTGAAATTTTTGGTTTTACTTTAATTTATTGCACTTCCAAGGTCGCATATGTACAATGTGATACTTGTCCATGAACATGTAACGTGTGAGGCGTTCAGTTGACATATAAAAAACTATGTACTATTTCAAATTATGATAGTTTCAAGAGTGCAATTCTGCTTGTTTGAGAATGGCAAACTGTTAGTAAGTGTCAGCTGTCTTCGGTGAATACATCCTGAGTGAAATATATCATATGCTGTATCTTCGTGTATGCATTTATATTTATTCATTATTTTTTATGCATGTCGATGCTGCTGTGGTGATTTTAAATACTCCAGTAAGTCGTTGATATGAAACCAAGACATTATAGAAGTTGGATCCGAACTTACGATAAACATTAACTTAAAAAAGCTATAATATGACAGTATGTACTTCGAATGTTATGCGTAGCATGTTTACACTATCATAATATTATATTATGAGAGTTAGGAGTTAGATACACGGGAATATATGCAATATCATCAGTTAATTTTATCTTTGACACATTTGGAAGTCAACTATGCAATGTACATTTACTGTCAAATTGCAGTTATAATGTTTATAGCTGATTCATTTACTCAAAATGATCCTAGAATTAAAATGATTTTTTTTCTTTGCTGTGATTATTAAATCTACTATGATCAATTTTTCGATCTATTTTGTTAACTTTCAACTACCGCTCTGTGTTTAGTGTTTCAGTATACATTATACATAGTATGGTTTACCAAACGAAAGATCAGTGACAAAAAGCATGCATCATGCTGTAGAATAAACCACAAACACACACACGTTCGAATTTTTATGATATGGATGTAGGACCTGTACATTGATCGTACATACGAGTTGGTCATTATATTCAGTTTGTGTCAGTTAATTGGTTGATTCATTTGCTGACTTTTGAATAGTTTTGAATCTCAATCAAGAAAAAAATTTCAATTGCAGTATTTAATTACAAAGAAGAATTTTGAATCCTGATTTGCTAACTATAAAAGTTTCAAGTTGAATGGCACAAAAGAAGGAATCGTTTTCGCTCAATTTAGTTTTATTTAGTCCTAGAGAAGTAGTGTGCTTATAATCACCAACACCGCATATAAGTACGTACGCATTGTACGTAAGCATGTTCTCATCGTTTATGTATGTATAATCGATGGTTTAAAACGTTTCGAGAAATCTAAATAATTGAAAGTTTAAAGTGTGCATAATAATATATACCACAAATACTTTTAGATATACATTTAGATTAATTTCTCACTAATTTTGGGCAGTATGGTGTGATCTAAGAGTAATGAGCCTAAAAAGGCAATAGAAATTTATTGAATAGAACATTTATTGTTATTTAAATCTTTGAAGGAAGACAGAGAAGATGCTCTATGTGATCTATTAGCTATGTGCAGAATGAAGGAACTTGACCCTCCCTAGATATATACATTCCACACATCGTTGAGTAAAATTGTGATTTATGACTTCTTTTAATACTTCGTGACAGGTTTATCACTTATAATTAGAGTTCTTTCAAGATTTTACTCCTTGTCAATCTGTTACGTGTGTAAATGACGATCCACTATTATATTATTTGTCCGAATTCAAATATTGAACATAGCTAACTGGCTTTTGTGTGCCTTCAATATCGTATCTATATACCTATGTATATTTATAAACTAATGTGATGGTTATGGCTTTATACACAACGTATCTTTCTTACTTCACGTAGAGCAAGTGTACATATTAATTGTAAAGGATAAAGGATGGTAACTAAACGATTATAGTGTTAGCCTTCAATATTGATTGTTTTTGTGGGTTTTTTTCTACATAAAGGTGAAAAATAAGTAGATACCTAGTAAATTGTTGGAACCTATAAGATCTCATGCCTCGTGCGTGTATCATTTTTTACAGTAGCAACAAAAATAGGTTGTTAGTTTTATTCCAACTGGTCATTTCCATCACGGTTCCTTGATAGGACTCACAGCAGGTGAAAACTGAAGTATTTATAATGTTATAATATTCGGCTCAGTAATGCACCAGTATTTCGCCGCTGATGAGGTATTGGCTGAGAAATTAAGGTATGTAGATAAAATAAAGAGGCCAGTAAAGGAAATTAGAAATACTTTATTAAGGTCGATCATGTGCTGTTTCCTGTTACACAACAGAATCAGTTTTTGCATTGGGGTTTCAATTTTTGAATATTAAATTAGAGTCATGTCATGCTCAACGCAGGTTTGATTGCTTTCATATTGAAATGAAAGAATAGGATGGAAGAGTAGGTAAATATTCACGGAATTTGTGGTATGCTTACATAGCTCATCTCCATTAGAAGTACTGTATCATTTTTTAGGTCTCCCGATGCCATTTGTTTGTGAATAGGTATTTTGTTGAAAAAACTACACATGGCTATCGAAAAACATGTGTTGTTTCTGCTCATTTTTCATGATCGTATAAAACTATTGTAGTTTGATAGACATGTCTTCTCTTGAGAGGAACCGTCTGGTGATTTAGCTCGCTTATCAACGATCGGTCAGGTATATTTTTGCAAAATTCAATGTATGGTGTATGCTATTATGTACATCAGACAGAAGTACATAATAATATGTATTATTTCAAATTATTGGATAAATACAGAAACTGCAAGCTGTTCGTTATGAATTTGTAGCATATCTATTTCAGTTCGTCTTAAGAGTTTATTTTACAGTTGGTGAATGGAATATTTTCTTTTGTAATAGACTATAGTAGAATTTATACTTTATTATAATGAAAGAAGTAATAATAACTGAATTTAAAACGCTAATTATCATTTGTTAGTCTCTTCGTATATTGTATGATGGAGACTTCTGTACAGATATATAGCTAATAATGATGATAATACTTCATAGCGTTCAAGCTTTGTATGTTGATTCTGTAGATAATAGATGTGAGATGAGAAACAACAAAACTTTATGTCATCGCCAAAAATCCCCTCCCAAGTATAAGTATGCTATGTAGCATAGAGGCAGAGAGTATAAAGTTCAAAGAGTATATTGTGTTATGTTGTATATGTAGTAGTATAATTAGCGTCATGGTTGAATGTCAAAGCAAATGGTAATAGGTAACAAAAGCAAAAAGTCAAGTCAAGGAAAGCACATAAAAAATATATTCTACAGGTTTATATCCTTATTTTTATTGTATGATCATTGTTGTATTATGTAAATGACAAATATTCTTTTGAAGTAACATCACAAAGAATGTGATATGCGATGTGTAAGTAAGTATATATTATATATTTTAGTGTTTTTAAGATTTTTCTAAAAATTTCTACAAATAGAATACCTTTTTAATTCAACGGTATCCTTCCGTATTTCAAAATGAAGACCCTTTAGTTAGTACTTGTCTTTTCGTAGTAATTGCAAAATTGACTAAACGTTTTTCTCGTTATCGCTATTCATTATTGTAACGATTTTTGCAAGATATTTATTATAGCAATATTTCAAGACCGCGTTTAAAATACCAATCTCATTAACTCATTAATGAAAGCATTCTGCTGTATTTTGTAGCTGCGTGTTATTATTGCAACTTGTGCAATAAGTAATAATAATTATAGGACAAACAACGTGATTACCCCCCCCCCCCTGTGTGTTTGTTATGTCATAATTAATCTGCAATACTAGCAATAGTAGTAGCACCTGTATGTAACAATTCCGTTTAGATCCCTATAATCTTAAACTAACTATAATCTTAAAATGTATTGGGGTTTTTAAAGCGATTCTTTCCCATGTATATTGTTGTGAGCACTTAATATTTTGTAACGCCATTGTAAGGCATAATGATATCATAGAAACAGTTAACGAATACAGATAACGAATAGGATTCTGTTCCACCCCCGCTTGAACGTCCGTATAGGTAGTCAATTTTCCCAAACTACGTTTTAGTTAAGGCTTAAAATTTACTAAACTAACTTCATTTTGTGTGCTTTCTTGAGCTTGCACTTGAATTTATGTGTCTTGTATTATGAAACGCAGTAGCCGTAAAACTTATTCAGTAATAATATTTTGTATTTCTTTTGCTTCTTCTTGTATAATGTTTTCATTTGGTTAACCTGGAAGTATAGCTAACGAAAAATACAATCGGTAGTTTGTGTACAGTGAATTTAGCATTAGCAAGGTTAGTGGTAAAATAATGCATTATATATTAAGTACATACGCATGCATAATGTAATATGTGCCTAGCTATATGTTAGCAATGTTAGTATAACAAGTATAGAAAGGATATAATAATATATTATCAATACAAGGAAAACACGAGCATGGTGTTGTCCGTATGAATATGCGAAACGAAATTGGTAATTGATTTGGCATTCAACGTAAGTTGAATGTGATGTGATGCAGCAGTCGCTTTAACTTCATGGAGATTCATTAGATTTAATTTACTTCTTGTTCTGTCGTCTACAAACTTCCATAATACACACAAATACGTATAGTAGTTGGATAGTCCAAGGAGTTTTATAGCAAATGGTGATGTCTGCATGTACAGAACTCGGAAACACATCTTATATTCAGATATATGTATGCACTATGTGTGCATTTAAAGAATTGATGGAAAAGATGTGTAAGGCTTAATATGTCATGCTTATATTAAGTAATGTAAGCATGACATTCTATTATTTGACTCCTTTCATCTTAGCTCGTGGAACATAATAGGATATATGTATAGTACATATTACATATAGAATATAGTGTACGGATACATTTTATATGTCATGTATGGTTACCTCTCCGTACCAGTTCTTTATTCTACGATTTGGTATGCAAGTGTAACATTAAATTTTGTACGCCTCTTTTATAATACGCAGCTAATATGGTCTTTATATGTATGACACAGAGAGTAATAAGTAATAACACATCTTTAAATGTTAAAAGTATGCAATATCATATACCATACACATGTTTATGAAATACTAGCTACTCGCATTACATTTATTTAAATTGAAGACAGTCATGTATCTTATGCGAATGAGTGTTCAATTTTGCAATAATAATTTGAAGGGGGTAAGTTATGATTTTTTCGAGACCACTTGCCACTTCATGTTCATTGCTCGTTCCTGCTGTGTTGTCGTTTACTGGTTTAAAACCACGATTTTATGTCGCTGCAGAGTTCTGTTCAGTGTCATCAACTTTTGTTTCATCTTGTTTTGCGACAAACGCGTTGAAAAGCTAATAATAGCACTTCAATGATGTTTAAAAAAATCATCAATATCACTGTCATGGATATGTGCTATGTGTGGATTTTTTTTGATATGATTTCCTATTTTGGGAAGTTTTTATGAGGCAAGTATGTTACTCATGACACATGAAGCATGTGCATCTGCTTGTTAGTTTCTTCGTGGCAAGATTGAAATCATTTTCCTTCCCCGTGTCCACTCCGGCAACTTCTTTTCACTAGGGATCGTTGTTTTCATGGAATAGTGAAGTGATATAAAGTGCCTATGTAATATATAAGTAATATGCACTATGCGAAAATAAAATTATGTGTGTAATGTGTAATAAAAACTGCACAATTAATTATCCAATGACAAAAGAATAAATACATGAAATTTTAGTTTTGAACCAAAGCAAATCATAACGTTTATAAGTTTTTCAGCCGAAATTATCTTTATCTTTGTTTTCGTAATTTTATTTGAAAAGTTTATCATCGAGTTATAAAAAGTGGATGTAAAATAAATCAATTGATTTACTTTTATGTAGTGATGAAAATACGGATATACGTAATGTAAATAATTTCCTTCGCCACAAGTTCCAGCTTCCAGCCACATTGTATACCCATACGATTATATCTATTTCGCAATGGAATGTATTAACCCTTGTGGCGGTTGATTTGTTAGGATCGAGAAACTCGTAATGAAATTTTGTTTTAAGATTTCACCAAGACCGATCGATCGACTTAGCGTGAAAAGAGGTAATTTTAAAATGTTAAATGCATGTACCTAGAATGATGCCCATTGCAAAAATCAGAAACTCGATTTTTAAACAAGACTGGCATATATAATGTAATATATCTCCGCGGATTCTTGGTTTGAAATTCTAAGATGTGACTTATTTTGTTATTTATGTGTTAGTTTAAGATTTTTTTTGCAATACACACTTGTGTGTACATTAAAAAGTAATTTCCGTTTAGAGGCTCATGGGCTCCAAATTTCTATTCCTATTTAGTGCAGTGGGCAGTACTGAAAAAGTATCACAACTCAAACTTATTACTGATCAACAAAACTTGAGTAAAATTCGTGTGGTAAAAAAAACATTTTCAAATGGGTATCCAGTTGTAAGCGTTTTTTGAAATTAATAAAACTGGTCTGTTGATGCCACCAAAGTTGAACCTTCCGGTGGAATTGGCAGAAGTCTGCATGCAATTGCATTTCATGCCATATCTATATATTTACTACGCTATTTTTCAACCTATTTCAACGTTGCCAAGACCAACGCCATCCTGCATTCCTAAACTAACAAGTAGTTTTTTATTTCTTACTCCACTCAACTTAGAATCCTTTTGTGAATCTATAGTGCTTCTGGTCAAAGTGGATTTCCTGTATTTTCCAAACCACATCTTTTTATTAGATTCACAATTATTTTGATATTGATTTTTTGAATAGGTTTTACACACAAGTAATGTTAATAATTTTATTGGCCTCTTGGTTCGATTAAAACATACGTGTTTGAATTTTGACAGCTACGACCTATAAGAATAGCCATAGAAAGCCATTTATGTACATACGGTTAATGGTCAGAGGCGAGTTTTCTAAATGATTTCTTCAAGGTACATATTGCTTTTCTTTACTTTCTACCTGATGGGCTAAGTCATGTTAAATGTGACGGATTTCATGAGAGTCAAAGATTTTTTTACAAGTTTAGATTCTGAATTTGAAGGTACGGATTACTAAATTTGTGAGATCATGAGTAATCATTCTTGTGTTTTGAGGTGGCCTTTTTCTAAGTAGCTTTTGCAAAAACTAGTCGGTTGCTGCAAAAGCCAGTGAGAAGGGTAGCTAGTTTTTGCTTTCCGTCTTTCAGTTGTAAAAAGAAAAAGTTAGAATGTAACGTTGGTGTGATTAGTAGTATATGTTGCACGTATCAGTATTTGTCTAGACAATTGATACGGGGCAATTTCATTTTAACGCATATACGTGGATGTATACTTGTAATAACTATGATGCCTGGTATGAAAAGATTGAACCTATCAAATTTTACATCTTTCTCATGCTCAGTCAAGTTGAAATAACATCTCAGTAGGCTGCGATGTACCGTAAAACTTAAAATAAATTAATGCTGCTTAAAGTATGTAGAAAAACATTTTTTTCAGGCTAGGTTTAGATGTACATGTGCACAACATAAAATATATACATACGACACAGTTGCTATTTGCTTCAACTGTTTGTGTATGCCGAAAATATACGTACAACTAATTTGTTTTGCCGTATTGTATACTTTTGGATTTTATTATATACACTATCATACAAATAGGGCATGTTCCTAAACCTCTTGAAAAATTTTAACATTGCAGGGATAGAACCGCGATGCACTAAAAAATAACAATAAGGACCAAAAATGTTTTTTTGATTCGTTATTTTGTATATATATATATATATATATATATTTATGTAATATGTAATATATAATATGTACATATAACAGCTTCTCACAGTAGCAAATACGTCGATGTCCGTTTTAGATTTGCTACAATTAAAGAAGCAGAAACAGGCATGAAACCGGAAATTGCAAGGACATGAAATGAAAACATACCAGGTGGACTTTATGATGTAGGCATGCTGGAAGGCTTAAAGTCTAACCGTCATTTTCATATTCATTGTAATTTCGAAATCTATTATACGTCAAAAATGTTTTTCTTCTTGCTTTATTTTTAAAAAGGTCTCGATCAAAAATGAATCTTGACCATGTGTGCAATTGGGAATAATTTTACAACTTGTACACCACAAGCAAAGACTTCCCTGGTTTTTTCTTGCGGTTTTCATAAAAAATGCATATAAAATGTATGTACAAGTTAAAAAAATACCCTTTATGTTGATATACTTTTAAAGACCTTCAACAAAAGGAAATACGCTATAGGCGCTTTAAAATTGAATAAACTAATATAAGATCTACTACAGCTATTTGCTAACATCGGCAAAACATCGTCGGAAAAATTAAAAAATCTCTAAGCGATTATTATAAACTTAATTTTTAGTTCCTAATTACTTGGTTGTTTTTGTAACTTAATTACAAAAAATAAGAACCCACCTACGTGTATCCAGCTTCTTTGATATGTATTTCAGGATTAATATACTTAGATGTTTTATGTTTAGTGCCATTTTTCAGCTCATTAAAACGTGGACAGATGAATTCACCAAACTGAACTCTTCTTTCAAGCATTGAATTATTCATTATTGGTTTAAATAGTTAGCGAGTAGAAATCACTTTTATGCTTCTTCGGCTTTTTACAAATGTACAGCTAATAGAGAAGTTGTGATAAGCCTTCAAACACACCTAAATGATAAAAGTCGACCCCGTAGTTGAGCAAAATCAATTTTAAGACGATAGAAATGAAAAAGACTATGAAGTTAAAGAGCAAAAATTAGAAAAACTTCTCTTTTCAGTTCCGAAAACACCCGATACTTTTAAATCCATCAGTAGGAAGTTTTGTCATTTGAAGTGACTCGACGACGACACAACGGAGCGACGGGAGTGCATTTAAAAGATCTAAATTTGGCTCTGTCGTAAAAACTTGGAAGAGTAGTGAGAGAGAGAGAGAGAGAGAGAGTTCCTCTGCTGAACTTGTTGCTG
Organism: Sminthurinus bimaculatus; assembly: GCA_034698285.1. NCBI lineage: Eukaryota > Metazoa > Arthropoda > Collembola > Symphypleona > Katiannidae > Sminthurinus > Sminthurinus bimaculatus. The sequence continues at coordinate 5,657 of JAQIVE010001641.1, read as the reverse complement.
CTTGGCTATTTTTCTTCTTTCTTGAATAGAGTATAGGGCATGGAAATGTAGACACAATGTTTATCAATACATAATATGGATGCTCATGTTATTTCACTTTGTATAAATTAATATATAACGGAGTATAAAATATAAAATAGTATGCATGAATACATGCGTGTTTGTGTATACTTACGTGAATACATATGTATGTTTCATAATATCGTCTCAATGCATTTGCAAGTATATGTAAATTGTATCCAGAAAAAATTCGGCTGCAAGCTGTAATATTTAAGCCAGGAGTGATGCGTGTATGCATATCCATTGTGAGTCTATAGGCATATATTTACCTAATTTTATAGGATTTGTGCGGGGACTACAATTTCCCTCTGTCATTTTTATCTATAAAGATTTTGGTCTCGTTTATAAAATTTGTACCTGTTTTTTGGCATTCTGCGGAAGTACGTGAACATGACATACATATGTTAACAGTGCCACTTATAAGCGTATGTGTTCTATATATATATATCAACACCGATTATACATGTTCTGCACCTACATTAGCACACTGAAAAACTTTAATCGAGAGAAAGAGAAGGAAACTAGAATGAACGTATGATTTAAGACGCCAAGGTTAATTTTGTTTTGACTCCAAGTTTTTATTAGGTAGTTTTGTAAGATCAATCATTGCTTGAGAGGAGCAACTTTATATATAATTTGCTTTAATCAACTTGTAGAAAGAATTAATAGTAAAGGGTAATTATTCATTGACTTAGATACATATAAACTTGTGGATTAACCGTGAAAGTATTAGGAATGTAAAATACGTAGACTTTCTATAATTTGTTAGTTTTGTTGTTTCTTTGGTCTAGTTATTTAAACTTTACTTCTGAAATGTTTCTTATAATTCCCATTAGAAGAATAAAATTACCTTTATGCATTAAATTATCGGTTTCAAAATGATGATTTCGTAAATTAATAGTAAAAAATCGTAGCATAAAAAACTCAAGTATAGAAGCACTATTTCGTAGACTGTGGAAAAAGTTATAAAATTATCAATTAAAAGGAAGCTTGGCGGTACCTGCTCTTATGTGAAAAAGATGAAGATAAAAGACAACCATGGTGCACGTATATATATTATGCATGTATAAGAACTGTAATACAATTCTAAAACACGTAAACTTATACAATATAAACGACTGGTTGCTTTGTAAAATGTAGGTAGAGGAAGGAATATCGCATATTAAGGCGCTACATGTTGCAGTAGAAGAGTCAGCCTGTCTGTAAAAATAACTGAGTTCTTTTTTTTCCCTCTTATTCTAACTCTCCTCCTTTCTCGGGGAAAGAAATGCAGCCATTTGTTTGAGACAAAATTATTTTTACGGTGTGAATGGCTTTACCAAGATCTTTTGGGGTTAGGAAATATTATCATACGAGTATAAGTAAAATTCCGTCTACAGGAATATGCGAATGAGGATTGTAGTTGTGTAGCGGTTGTACACTCCCTTTCTCTATGTGTACTCATTCCGGCGCGGTATTTATACATATGTGTCTGCTTTGCATGAGTACTTGGACGCATAAAAAAGACAAGAGAATGTGAACAAAGTACGTAACGCAAAATTTTAACCCATACTCCTGTTTCAACGCGTAGGTAACGTAGCGCTGATCTCCCATATCTCTTCCCAACGTTGAAATTCTGGAACTCCTAAAAATAATGTAACATTTTTGGATTTTTTCATAATGTTATTCGAAATTTTTCCATATCTTAAATTTCTAGCCTTGAAATTCCCATTAATCCAAAAATTCTCAAACCTGAGTTATTTTAGGATTCTTAATGATATTTTAATTGTTGAAAGGCCTAGAAATTTCAAAATGTTTTGCGTTTCATTTTTATATTTTAAATTTTGAAGCTTAACATAACTAATATGCTGCCCCCTGCCCCCTACCCTACGGTGTAGAACTCCTTATACGTCCCCACCGACTACTGATACAAATGGTTCTCCATTTTACAATAACTAATAGTAGATGTTATTTCTTAAATTAATTCAATGTCCATTCGTTGTTTACATACAATAAAATGTGGAGGAGTTTTTAACCGCGATTCCGGTCAGTTCAAACACAAAAGTATTGGGTCCGGTGGAGACAACTGCGTTTGGTTCATTCAGGTTTCAAGGGGTCAAGCAATATCTCTGACATTACAGACCCTTACACAACCTGGTGACCAATTGAATGTCTACCCGGAACTTGACCTCAGCTCCAACTCTAGTTCTCAGCAGTGGCCAATTAAGTGGGATAATTTTAAATTTTTATGCCTACCCACATTTTAACCCCTTTTCATTGATTTTTGTCGGGTTTCGAATTTTGGTTTTGGTACTTTATTGATTATTGATTATTTGTAACTACTTAGATTGACCTCATTGGACCTCAATTCTGTGGTAAATATTTCTGGGAGCACTTTGCTCTTAATTTGGTCTGGACAGAATTCTGGAGAATTTTCTATTTCTTGGAAGTCGGAAAATCCGGTAGATGGCCGGAGTTCAGGAAGGAGCTCATCCGTGACTCAGATCCAAAGTGACGATGGTCAAATTTTGTATGGTGATTTTGGTTTTGGTGTAAAAACTACGGCCTGGCTAGACTTAAGTTTGCTGTCCAATCCTAGTTCAACCCGCTTGGAACTTTCCAAGTCTTTAAGCTTAACCGTGACCCACAAGTTCTCTGGCTGTTCCAAAGTCGACCCATGCGACTGCAACTCGCTCTCAATTTACGATATTGCAGACGATGGACTTTTATTGAGTTTGGAAAGGTCTGTCCTCATCTCCCTCATGTTTTTGAAAATTTTTGTTGTCATCCACCTTATTTTTTTCGAATTTTGCTTTTACCTTCCTGATTTTTTTCGAATTTTGATTTTAACTTCCTGATTTTTTTCGAATTTTGATTTTAACTTCCTGATTTTTTTTGCACATTTTGGTGTTATCTTCATGATTTTCTGCAAATTTGTTTTAACTCCCTGATTTTTTTTCACATTTTTGCCCTTATCTCCCTTATTTTTTTGTAATTTTCGCCCTTATCTCCCTTAGTTTTCTGTAAATTTTGCCCTTATCTCCCTTATTTTTCTTAAATTTTGCCCTCATTTTCCTTATTTTTTTTGGCAGCTTTTTGCCCTAATCTTCCTTATTTTTTGTGAACTCTGCCCTCGTCCCCATTATTTGTTTTTGTGAATTTTGCTCTCATCTCCATGATTTTTTGCCAATTTTTGCCCTCACACTCCTTATTTTTTGTAAATTTTGCCCTTATTTGCCTCATTTCTTTTACAAAGTTGTTCCACCAAATTCCTTAACACGAACATAATTTTGGTCAAGCAACTTTTTCAATAAGAATCGACCTCGGATAAAATTATTCACAGAATTTGCGGTCAACCCGAGGCGAATTCCTCGATGAGCGTTTTAAACTTGCCGCCCAGGTTTGTTGCCTTCCTTGAGGTGGATAATCCTGTGGAAAGTGACGAGTTTTTGGATATTAAGTGGAGTGTGGAAGCTGCCGACTTTTCAGAACCCCCAACAGCACCCACGCCAACAACGCCAACACCATCCCCAACGCCATTGCCGTCAGACACAACAACAACCACAACAACAACAACAACAACGACCACGGAACCACCGCCTGCAAAAGGTAAACCAGTCCCATGTACACAAATGTAAGTGTTTGTCAGGATATTGTGTAAAAATTCTCATTGTAATTTCAAGAATTTATTTTTAATTCAAATCAAAATTTAAATTTTTAATTGCAGACATAATATGTCCCACTAGTACGGCCATTGTCCCCTGTACGTGTGTCCTTAATTCCGCCAATAAACCCTACATCAACTGTGTAGGGGAGACTGTAACTCAACCTGTTCTGACCAAGCTGTTCAGCCAACTTCGTACCGTCAACAATCTAACGTCGGATGAAATCCTTGAGCTAGGATATCTCGACGTTAGAAACACTCTTATGACGGAGGTTGACTTGACGCCCTTTATGAACCTGAAACTGGTTGACTACCTGCAATTTAATAATAACCTCAATTTACTCTCATTTGTGGGGCCAACGTCCTTAAAACCAACAAATTACGCCAATGTTGCCGATACTAGTGCTGGAGAAAAAGAGGTCATCGAAAAAGTTGAAAGGTCAATTCAAGTCTCCAGACTTTACCTCTCCAGCAACCCCCGACTCACCGATGGAGATTTTGGAGACATTAGTAAATATTTTGGCACTTCAATGTCAACGCTTAATTTACGGAGTAACAGGATGCATGGAGGTCAGTACCCCGTGACCACCAGCGACCAAGTCGAGTTTATTCCCGGGCTGTCCAACTTCACCAACCTGTCCACATTTACCTTTGGAAGCTCGGGCGATCCCACCAAAGTGGAGATTTCTGGAGGACAGTTTCGACGAAATACAAAGTTGGTAACTTTGGACCTCAGCCAGACAAATGTGACCTTTGGCGAGGACGCCTTTCTCTTTGATGACCCGCCGCCGGAACTTGTCAATACGACAATCACCGTCCTACTTCGGTACAATGACGTTACAGATGCGGATTTTGACAACATTACCAGACTTGCGAGTAATTCCAGGCCGATTCGGCTGGACTTGCAGTACAGTCGGATGGACTTTCTTAGCCAGCAAAATTTCCAAGATTTTCTGTTGAGTCACCCGGGAAACACGATTGACCTGTACAACGTCCCGTATCTTGTGTGTGACCGCCGCATGAAATGGCTCAAGGACAACCGAGACCTTTACCGACCCCACATTTTAGGCGGTGCGTGTGCCAACGACCCCATGAAGGAGTCCATCTGGGATACCGACCGAATACCTTAAATGCTATTTGCTTTATTCTATTGTATAGGTACATATTTGTTTTATGAGCACGAAATAAAAAATTTTAATTGTCTTAGACATTAAAAATCAGATTTTGAAATTGAACTTTTTGGTCCAAAATCTTTAAAATTTTGCTAAAATATCATGAAAATCTCATGAAGTTATTTGGAGATTCGATAATATTTTTTCTAAGAGCATTGCCGTTTATCTTTAACAAAGAAATAAGTAGTCAAAAAATTGTTTTTTTGAAAACTAAAGTTAATTGTTGGATCAAAATAAACTTTACTTAGTTGTTTGGGTATACATTTTACAACGTAGGTAATAATTGGACCTTGATGTCTGTCAATTCAGTATAAATAAATAAAAATAAATAAAAAAATTAAAATAGTTTTTGCGTTTTCCCGCTAAATAAATAAAACATACGATCGATGTTTTTTAAAACGGGTCTTAATTTTCGTTGGTTTCCAAACATTTGTAGACTTTTTTATTAGCTTCGTTTTTTATTTTTTACCTTTAATATTTACGCATATCAGTGGACTGTTTTTACATAATCAAGAGAAACATGTTTAGGTGTCAAAAGATTGTAAGATTTGAAAACACGCGAAAAAGAATGCTTTTTGCCAAAATTACAAAAAGGTCAATTTTGGCCAAAATTATCAAAAAACGACGATTTTTGGCCAAAATTATCAGAAAACGACGATTTTTGTCCAAAAATAAGAAAAACGATGATTTTCAGCCAAAATTATAAAAAACGACGATATTTGGCCAAAATTATCAAAAAAGGACAATTTTAGCTAAACCAACTCCGCTTGGCAAATGCCAGT